>CAUYQV010073597.1:0-13587 GCA_963574575.1 Galagoides demidoff | reverse complement strand
CTTTATGCCCTATCATAGGTACAATTGTTGAATTATTCTATTGACTTCATAAATCTTGTACTTTTTTGGTTGATAACAATTATCAATATTTGTAGATATTTTATTTGCAGGCATATTATAGAAAATATAGATGTATATATTTTTCTTCATCCTGATATTAAGATACATAATATTGATTTTTCCTATTGTATGATACACTATGCTTTACATACATTGTATAGTACAGTATATGTTAATTTTGTTTTATGAGAGTTAAGTGCCCTGATGTTCTTCATTCATTACCTTAATTATACTATCTGCGTTCTTCTGTTTCTCCAACATGTAAAATAACTACTGGGCAACCAGATGATGCACAGTTTAAAACTCAACACTGTGGATGTTCTGTACGGCCATCAGCCGGACTTGTAGCTTTCCTTTGGAGCACCTAACCCGGTTTACTTCATTTCAGAGTATTTACTGAAATATTCAAATGAGCTTTCAATTAAATAGACTAATTTATCAGACAGATGCTGTGTTTTTCTGATGAATTGTCCTGTTTCAAAGGAATTAGTTCTTTTTCTTACGGATTCTCTTGAGCTATCCTTTCTCAACTGTGTAGATAATTAGTTTCTCACAAGAAAGAGGGAGAAACTTGGCAATAGCCTTCTAGATTTTTATGTCTCAAATTGTATTTCCATTTGGAAGAAAGCAAAATGAAGAAAGGTTTGCAGGCGTAACATGCTCATTTCTCTTTTTTTCCGTTGTCCCTTCTCTTCCTAAAATTCAATCATGGACAGTTTCCAGGTCACACAGTCCTTGTTTTATCAGGTAGTGGCAGTCTAAGCTTTGACATTTTATAAGCATGCTTTTGCGGGAGTAAGACAAATACCTGTGTATTCATTGTTTTATTCAATTGTATGTGCTCTTTTCCTTCCTGGAACTTTTTGAAACTCATTTGCATAGTACAGTCATTTTTAACAGGATAACACAATAGAATCTCCATGGAATTAAACAACAAAACCAAACACACAAATAAGTGGAATGTTGGAAGTAATTTGAGAAGAGCATTGAAATGCCATACCAATTATATGTCTAAAAGTAATTCTTTATACAGCTCTTTAAATGAAGAGGTTACTTTTTTATAAATGTTATTGACTTCCCAGAGTCATTCTTCAATCCTACCGCTACCTCACATAGAACAAAACAAACAACGACAACAACAAAACACCCTTGCCTCTTCTTTTCCTGCAAGAGCTTGTGAGTTCTTTCTTGCTGGTGGGTCTCCTTGCTCCTTTGAACTCATCAGATCTGCGGATCTTTCAACAATCCTGTGTGATTCAATGTGTCTCTATTGTTCTTTCCTAGTTCTTCTTTGGGGGTTTTCTAATTTACATTCCCCTCATTTATCCAGTGAAAAGTTGATTTAAAAATGAGGTACATATATGAGTTCAGTTATCTGCCCAACTTAAAATCATAGTTTCTAAAACCTATGGGAAAATATCAGTTACATAACGAGCCTTCTGTGAACTGGCTCCCAGTTTTTTCCTGGACATCATTTACTACTCATCTCATCCCTTCCTGGACATCAGTTACTACTCATCTCATCCTGCCTCCCCTTCATCTTGCCGCTGCCTCCCCTTGTTCAATCAAGGCCAATCACAGCGACTCCCAGTTGCTGCTAAGAGGGCAGCTTAGTATTGTTCCAAGACTTTAAACTGGCTCTTCCTTCTAACTGGAAAACTGTTTCTTCAGGTATCTGTGTGACTTGTCTCTGTTTTCCTTAGTTCTGGCTCAGATGTCCCAGTCTCATTTTCCCAATAAGATAGACCCTGAACACACTAATTTTAATCCAATCTCTCTATACCAACAGTCTGGCTCACCTTCTCTCTCTCTCTCTAGCTTCTGCAAACTACCAGGTTTATTTTTTGTGAATCTATCTCCTCCCACAAGTATAAGCTGCATTATGGCAGAGATTTATAACTGTATACTATATATCCCAGCACCTAGAAATGTCCAATGAATGAACGAATCTCTTATAAGATATAATATTCTTCTTTTTTAGCTGTGTACAAGAAAAGCATACTGGATAGATTTCCTCTTGGGCAGTGTAAGCATCCGATTATTATTGACCAGAGCAAAAAAATAACTTTTTCCTGAATCACTGATAGTTTACCTGTACCTCAGATGATAGAAGTTTAAAAGAGTATGCAATTGGAGACATTTCTAGAAGTAGGCTCTAGAATAATGAATAAAGTATAGTATAATTTTAAAGAAAACTGATGATGTTTCTAAAACTCGTTATCAGCAATATGGTTGCTTAAGTAGGCTTCAGCAGGGTTTTATGTCAAAAGAAATTCTTAACATATACATAAAAGTATGATTTTCTTTCTTTGTATCTTATCAGGAAAATAAGAACATGTGACTTATAAAATACACACACCACATGTATGAGCACATTCATGGGATAAGAAGGAGCATCATTTATATGATGAGAACAGGATCTATACAAGTGGTACTGGTCACCACTACACAAAGATAATGTCTATCATAATTATACGTTGCACAGCAAATGCAAGATCACATTATGCATGAAAACTTCCTTGTTTTTAATTTTTTAAATAAAGCACATTACATTATATCATTTGAGACAAACTGTCACCAGTTTGTTAGAAGTTAGACTCTAAGGAAAACAAACACACACACACCAAAACCTAGTTTTTAAGCAAAAAAACAAAAACAAAAACAACCCTATATTTTATATTCCAAATGCTTCCAACTTTTACATGAGATGCCACTTTATTTGACAAAAGGTTCTGATAAAAGATCTCATCAGACTTCTAGGCTGCCTAAGAGACTCACTACACTATGGAAGCTATATACTCCATATTACATGTTAGCGGTTCAAGTATTACTTTGAATTACAACATTTTCAAAGCTGACAAAAATTGAATGCGGTATTTTTGAACTGGAGTCACTCTAGTAATTCTCAGAAATATTTTCTGAAGGGCAGATGATGTAGTGTGGTTAAAAAATTTTGGACCAAGGACATAATGATTCCTCCCTGGCATTCAGGTATTAAACATGAATTATAGAAAGTGATTATCCTTGTCACCTTGCCTGAAGTAATGATGTTCTGGTTTTTACAGGGCTATCAAAAACCTGCTGTGTCAGAAACGAGTATGATTTTAGGCTATTACCAAGTGTGCAGATGTAAGGTCCTGATTCAAGTGACACTTCAAAGATCACTGAAAACATATAAAGCTAATTTAGAATCTTCTCCTGTATATTTACATTTGAGATTAAAAATAGTATTTATCTTTTTGATACTTTATACTGTCTGGGTCATTTTAGTCCAAGTCTAAGCAAATGAAATGGCTACTGTGAGTTTAGAAAAAAAAGAGGCATGTGGTAACGAAATTGCTTAAATCACTCAGACAAAAGAAGGAAAAATACTTTGGATTACTTCATAGGGCTCATGAGAAAAGGAGATAAGAAAGGTAACAAAAATAAAATGTCCTTTATTTTAAAGCATTTATTTCCCTGTCTCCTTTCCCTGAGAAAAGTAATGTCTGTATATGGTCACATTTAATAACTTCAAAGGAAGACGTGTAAATATTTGTGACTTGCAAATAAACCCTATAGAATTATTTTTGGGCGTATAATTGGTGTGGCATTTCAATTCTTGTCTCCCCTACATTTGGTATTCCACTCAATTATTTTTTAACACTCAAGGAAGATTCTATCATGGTATCCTGTTACAAAGGACTGTGATATTCAAATGTGTTTCAAAATATTCCCAGGAAGAAAAAGGGATATATGTGGTTTCAATAGAAAACATTAAATGTATGTTCATTTCTTGCTGGGAAGAAGTAACTTTATCTTCCTCCCACAAAAAGATGCTGATAAAATGTCCCAGCTTAGATGACATTGACCTGGCCTAGAAGCTGCCCATGAGTGAGCCGGGAGAATTTGAGACCTGAGAATTTAGGAAGACATTGCCAGGATTTTCCTTCCTTCCTAGTCGTTTCCATGGCTGAAGGGATGGTTCAAGAGAATCAGTAAGAACAAAAAGTAATTCCTTTGAAATGGAACAATTCTTCAGAAAAGGGTGTCATTCTGTTAAGTTAGTCTATTTAATGGAAAGCTCATTTATATATTTAGGTAAATAACACAAAGTGAGGCAAACTGAGGTGGTTTGAATAATGCCACCCAAGTATGTCTGCATCCCAGTCTCCAGAACCTGCGAATATTATCCTGTGAATGCAAAAGATGTGGTGGTTAGAGGAGAAGGTTATGTTGGATTATCTGGGTGGACCTTTGTTTTGAGAACCTCCGGTGACACTGGGGATCCAGTAGCAAAGGAGTAAACAACTCTGTTCTAACAGAAACTGCAGTGAGCTGGAGGGTGTGTGCGTTTCCAGTGTGTCTCTCATGGGATATTTCCTTCACCTGCCCAATGGCCTTAATGCCTAGTTTCCTAAACTGCAATCAAGGTCTCCCTCCCCACATAGGAAACTTGTTCAAAATACTAGCAGAGACACCTTTGTGGGTTTGTCTGACCCAGGTCCAGTTTACGCCTGCCTAACCATTGCTCTGGCACTGGGATCTTTGTGTTCTTTACACCCTGGGGATAACCCAGCCTAGAACAGCCTTTAGTTCTTCAGATGGAACATGTACGTTCAACATACCTCCACAATAGAGAAGTTCAGATTTTTACTTGTAGATTCTGGGCAAAAAAAGTATATAATTAATCTGGAGGGCAGTTTCCAGTTCCAAGATCACACCAAGCAGGAATAAAGGGTCAGGTAGAGAAAGAGGGCATGACAGTACATAGTGTACCTAACGGCATAAGATGTGGGTCACCTCAGGTTCATGAACAAATGCCTAAATGGTCAATGCATGATGGTACACAGTGTACCTGATGGCATAAGGTGTGGGTCACCTCAGGTTCATAAGTAAATGCCTAAATGGTCAATGCATGATGGTACACAGTGTACCTAACGGCATAAGGTGTGGGTCACTGCAAGGTCATGGGCAAATGCCTAAATGGTCAATGCATGACAATACACAGGGTACCTAAAGGCGTCACTGCAAGGTCATGGGCAAATGCTTTAATGGTCAATTTAAGAAAATGGCCAGAAGCCAGGAACTCATTCTTCTATAGTGGAGAGATACATCTCAGGTTTTGGGCAGTTTGGGGTTTATTATTTTTGGCTACTGGCTTAAGCCATTCGCTCATGTTGTGGTGATAGAAACTTGGTCAAGGATGACTGAGCCTCGCTGCACATATGAGAAAGTTAAAGTCAAAATGGACCCTGAGGCAACATAAAATTCAGTCCAGCCCTCAATGCAGTCACACGTATCCCTGTAAGAGACAGACCCAGAAAATGCTGAGCCAGGTATAGAGAGGAGAAAACAAATAGAAGAGAAGGCAATAATGTGACCATGAAAAGCGAGATTGAAATGATGCGGCCTTAAGTCAGGAACATCAGCAGACGCCAGATGTTGGAAGAGGCCTCTGGAGAGAGTGGAATCCTCCGAACATCAAGATTTTGTGTTGCTGGCCTGAAAAACTATGAGATTAAATTTCTGTTGTGTTAAGCCATCCAGTTTTGTTAATTTTTTATTGGCATCCCTGGTAAACTAACAGAGTTTGGTCACAGACGTGGGTTGCTATTGTATAGCAAATATCAAAAAATGGAGAAGTGGCTTTGGAATTGGGTAATAAGTAAAGAGCTCAGACAGATGTGAGAGTATGATAGTCAAAGCTTCTGTCAACTCAGAGGACAGATCCACAGTCGTAAGTGTATGTGGGTGACATACAAATGCAAAGCACCTGCCGGTGAGAGGCGGGAAGGAAATGAGAAACCTGTCAGTGGAAACAGGAGGAAAGGTGACCCTGGTCAAACAGTCACAAAAACACGGTTGAATTTTGCCCTATACTTATACTTCTGAACGCAGAACTTATAAGTGATGAACTTGGTTCTTTACCTGAGATTTGCAGGCAAAGTGTTTGTGTTGCACTCATGTTTATTCTTTCTGCTCTTAGTACAGTGTAGGACGAAAGAGAAAAACTGAGTAAGTTGCTATCCTCAAATTTTTCAGGCAGGGAATAGCCTGATTAAACTACTCAGGAGAAAATACATAATCTTACTAAAAGAAACCCCAATAAAAATAACACCCACAAAAACAACAAAAAATAGCAAAAATGACTCTGAGGTCAAAGAATTGGGCCTAGAAGAGGACCCAGCTGCAGGCTCAGAGGACAGATCCTGAAGTCACAGAGAATTACACACACACATATACATATACGTGAGCATAAGTATGTATATAAAGTTGAAGCATATAAAATAGACTCTGATTGGTAGAAAATCATCATTAAATTTTACATGTGCTGTATTATTTCTTTGTGAGGTTCTCCTAGGATCAGCATGACATTCCAATACATGTATTCTGATCCCTGAAAGCGATGTCACACATAACAGCCCCAAACCGGGAGACAGTAAGATTATAAAAGGGGGTAAAGTTAGCACAGAAGTGTTACATTTGAATGTCTTATTTCTTAGTTATAATTTCTCCACTTCACTGGTTTATTACAGGTAATGTATTGTTTTGGGCTTTTTTTCTTTTTTATTCCAGATTGAATGAGGGTACAAATGATTAGGTTACAGTGCATGTGTTTGTTAGGTAAGGTCTCTGCTGTACCCTGTACCCAAGGTCACCTTACGTTGTGTGCATTAGGTGAGAGCACACCAATCCCCCTCTCTCCACCCCCATCCCCTCAACTTGAATTAAATTGAGTTTTTCTCTTGTATGGGCATGTATTAATTTGCCTACTGGCTTCATATTAGTAAGGCATTTTCTGCCATTATAGACATAAAATATATTTCCATGAAAATAGCCAATAGAAAAGCAGTTTTACTTAAAAAAAGATTAAGATTATCTTTTTGAAAAATTAAATATGTATATACTTGAAATATTTTTATAGTGTCTAAGGAAATTAGTTAATTGTATTTATCATGTAAAGATAGTTGTGGTTTATTACCTAGACCCTTAATTTTGCTACCAGTGTATGTGGATTATGAAGCCTGAATTTCTCTCTAAAAATAAATTGAAAATGTGTAAAATGTGTGCCCGGGGCAACAGTAGGTGAGGTGGGAAATATGGAAAGTTGTCATTTACAACTTCCTTCCAACTTTTTCATGCCTGTGCCAATTAAGATTGGGTAGCAACGGATATTCTAACTAAATATTATATTAGACTTAGTGTCAAAGCACCTACTAGGCTGTTCCTTCCTTTCTTGAGGTGGCTATTTTCTTTTATAGCTAATCCAATCTCCCCTAATATGTCAATCAAAAATCTCTTTCACAGGTATTTACATTTTACCTCAGTCATTCTGAAAATTGAAGAGCTATGTGTGTCATCTCTGCACACCCTGGGTAGATAGTAGGAAATGAAAGCAATTTCAAAGGAAAAATGTGAAAGAATGCCAGGAAATGTCTCTTCTCAGTGCTCACTGGGTAGGGATAGAGGCCAAATCCAGAGAGAGTAGCTCAGATATGTCAAAGTAGGTTATTCACATTTGGTTATGGAAATTGAGGATCGTAACTAAAGAGATACTCTTCGGGTGGCGCCTGTGCTCAGTGAGTAGGGCACCAGCCCCATATACTGAGAGTGGCAGGTTCGAACTAGGCCTCAGCCAAACTGCAACAAAAAATAGTCAGGCGTTGTGGTGGGTGCCTATGGTCCCAGCTACTCAGGAGGCTGAGGCAAGAGAATCACCTAAACCCAAGAGCTGGAGGTTGCTGTGAGCACTCTACCGAGGGCAATGAAGTGAGACTCTGTCTCTAAAAAAATAAAAAAATAAAAAGATATATACACCTTAACACTGAATAAATAAACCAAGAAATAGTTTCATTCAATATGATTCAAACATTCAGGTAAGATATGATTCTCAAAATATAGTACCCAGTAATCTTTTGGCAGTATTTTATGAAAACATTTCTGCTAATAATCTAAATCAACTTGCAATTTATAACTTCCTTGCCATACATGTATAATAGTTTCTATATATCTCTCTGCCTCTATCTCTACCTCTACCTCCATAGAAAGAGTTTATTTTATGTATAAAATTATAGTATTGGTCTTCTGACATAATATGTGAAAAATTTCACTTCCTCTACCTTGGAATTGGGAATATATGCAAATGATGCACAGATAAAGACACGGGAAAATGAAAGCCTAGACAAAGTTTTACTGACTACATACAATTGTAAAAATGAAGGATAAATGGACTTTTTACTAGATAGGTTCTCATTTATTTTTTACCAAAAATAAATCTCAAATATTCCTATTCTAGCATAGGTAACACACAGGGACTTCCAACTCCTGCAATGTTTATTTGCAGTATTGTACGCAGTGCTATCATGTTATTTTCTTTAATAATATTGGATAGAATAGGAAAGCTTGTCTTCACTCCTATTATCCAACTTCACAGTATATCTGAATTCCAAATATCCCTAAATAAGTGAAAATAGGCAGTTTCCAATATCTTATTTTTATATTACACAAAAATGTACAGTGCAGAAAGTGATAAGAAGCCCTAAAATACATTTAGTTGGGCAGTGCATGGTGACTCACTCCTCCAATCCTGGCACTCTGGGAAGCCAAGGCAGGTGGATCACTTGAGCTCACAAGTTCAATACCTGCCTGAGCAAGGGTGAGGCCCTGTCTCTACACAAAAATGAAACACAGGCAGGAGGATTGCTTGAACCCAAGGATTTGAGGATACTGTGATATATGATGCCACAGCACTTTACGCAGGGCAACAAAGTGAGACTCTGTCTCCAAGACAAACAAACAAAAAATTCTGTTTCAATGCCTTGATTAATGAGAACTCACCAACAGAATGCTTCCATTTTGAAGTCCACCTATGTTTGGCATCCAGAGCTTTCATTAACAACCTAGGGTGATACTATAGGTAAGACATGATAAATGAGAGGTGCATTTTTTTAATAGGGTATGAGAGAGTTATTGTGAGTGGGAATGGGAAAAATGAATCTGTATGATGTCTTGACAATAGGAGAATTCTGAGGCAGTTCAAGTTCAGAAGAGACTATAAGTGATAGTTAAGAATCAGGAAGCATTAGGGATTGTGAATGTAATACCAGTGATTCTTTAAAATTCCCCAAATTTAATTTCATTTTTAACCTGCAGAACATCTACAAAATTAGTCTCCAGCCACAGACTCTTATACACTTCAAGATGATAGGTAAAAGTATTTTGAATTGTTTTCTGCATCTTCGTATCCACTCTTTTCTTCTTTTGATACCTGTATATGAAGTGGCTACCTTGCACCAGATACTACTCTAGGAATGTTGCAATAAACAAAAAAGAAAAAAGGGTTTTTACCTCAAGAATTTAAATTCTACTTAATGAATGAAAAAAATCATCTAGTATATTAGAAGATGGTACATTACAGTTAAAAATAAAGTAAGGAAATGGATAGAAGTACATTTCAAGTAAATTCAATATTAGATACATTCAATGCCCTAAGTTTGTTAAAAAAAATTAATATTTGATTAGATACTTCTTCACTATCTTGAAATTGATAATTACCATTACACCCTCATGTCTGATTTCTGACATTGGTTTATATAGCATCAAGTCACAAGGGCATCATCTACCTTGGAAAATCATTTAAACTCTTTGGGCTTCAGACTGATTTATCTGTAAAGTCTTGCACATAATTCTACCATAAGACTTACAACTCTACAAGTAGAAATTCATTTCTACTATCTATTTGGAGACCAAATTTAGAAACTTATCACTATGTAGCTGATTTGTTTTAGGTAAATCGACACTGAAAATAAGGAACAATTTCAAAGATAACACCATCTATTGGTTGAGATTAATGGTTGGCTTTGAATAAATGAAAGTTTCTCTAATTGTTGACTGTTTTAAAACCCTGGTTTCTCTTTTAATGAATACCTTAATTATTTTCTTCCCCATTCCCCAATTATGTAGATTTAATGTGTTTCAGAAACCTTACGTATGTATAATAGAAATTTCTTCCATAACCTACCTGTGGAATGTCCTGTTTACACATAAATCTAGCAAATGGTAAAGATGCCCTTGAAGCATAGGGCAGACTAGTATTAGAGGCTCCTCCAGGTAACTTCAATGTCTGAGAGAAATAAGCCTTAGGAAACCTTGTTCACATCATCTCTATGTAGAATACTGTAGTTTAAGTGAATGTTGTTGGCCACTTTGAAGAGCATGCAATGTTACATAAGAAAGCAAAAAGGGGAAGGAAAGTTGTTCCATATTTTTTGCCTTGGACCACTGTGCCCTGGGAATGGTGCTATGGAAATAGAATCATATGTTGGGGCTTGTATTTCCTTGTGTGGATCTCAGGTGTATTTTAAATTATTATTTTCTTTTTACATTTTGATTTTCCTCAACAACTGTTGACAAAAATATTCTTAGAGCATCTCTGGCCAAGATAGAGAACAAATTTAAGTTAAAGTTCAGCATTCGGGGGACCTGATCTTTCCAACTCATTATCATAACTTGCCCACTCAAATTCTCAATACCAATTAACTGAGGAAAATAAAACTTAATTATAATCTTTGCTGATATTAAATTCACCTTCATGTATTATTTTATCATTCTAATTAACATTTTATAACCTAAAGTACTAAACTTTATTTTTATTCAGCACAATTTCAGTCCTATTAATTAAAATATATACTAAAAGACAAAATATTATAAGAAATTACCATTAGTTTTCTTAACTAGATTATACTTAAATAATCTCTTTTAGCCAAAATATTGGATTGGAAATGAAACAATTAAATATTTAAGGTATCCATTGGTTTTCCATGAAACAAGTAATGAAAAATTCATAGTGAATATTCTAGAGACTTAAATGCTAAAGGTGATCTGCCATATGCACCTGAAGTTGGGTGTGGATTTTTGCTTATAATTAATTGAGAAAAATATTGGCTGGTGAAGAGAAAGAAATGGAAGATCTTGACTAAATATAACTTTAGAATGTATGTAAAAGAGAAAATTGAAATTATATAACAGTTCTGCCTTTCAAACTTTGATGAAACTCTACATAAAAACTATTATGTGAGACTGGGAATGGTGGATCACACCAGTAAATCCCTGCACGTTGGAAGGTGGGGACAGGAGGAACATTTGACGCCAAAATTTAAGACCAGCCTGGGTGATATAGCAAGACCCCATCTACAAAAATGAAAAGCAAAACCAAAAAATACTATGTCAAATTAAAAATGTATTTCAAAAGAGTTGGATATTTTCTATGAATTTTTTTACCAAGGCTTATTTTTGTACAGATAAAACCTTTGAGAGTAGATTTGCCCAAGAGGTTGTTTGCTCTTTTAATAGGCAAAACACATTCCAAATATTTCATCATTTCCAAATGCTTGAATAGTTCATATATTAAAAAATGCTGTAAATAACACCTTTGGGTCCTCTCTGCTTGTTAGACCATCTCTAATTGACGTAGTCTAGTGTTTTTAAAGATTTGTATTGCTTCCAATTCGGCATAAAAATTACTCCAACCAAGTGCCCTAAAGAACTTGAAATGTCTATTTATTTTTTCCACCAAAATGCAAAGATTAAAGGAGAAGACATATATGTTTGTCTTCTATTTACTATCTCAAGTGGTAGATATTTGGCTGTTTCCACATTAGTGATTATGCTGAACTCATAAGTTATTTGTACATTCAAATTGCAGTGAATAATTAAACAATTATCTAGATAATGGAAACTATCTTTTTCTCAATTTCAGGAACATAGAAATGAAAGTAATATAAATACTTCAATTATAATATAAATACTATAAATCATCTAAATTAGAGGTTACATTCTCCAATTAGCTGCTAATTATTTACTTGGTATAATTTTAATTAATTAATAAGTTTATAGTCATGGTTTTACTAAGTTATAATGATACCCTTCACCTGATTAATTGAAAAACTTTGAAACACATGTTCAGAAAAGGGAATACAGTAGAACTTTTGTATGTCAACCACCCAAGAAATTGTAACAAACAGGTCAACATATAAAGATGGTCTACATAATGAACTAGACCTAGATTACTAGTATGTACATGTGGTACATGTCTGGTTTATGAAAATAAGGTTAAATTAATGAGGTGATCAATGTACAGATGTGGTGAACTATGGAGGTCTTACTGTAGTGTGATAATGACAGAAAATATTTTTTGTGTGTACATACTTTTGTATGCATCCATTGGAAAGAAAAAAAATAATCTCAGGATATGTACAGGTGACATTAGAAAATTTGTAGCTATGGAAACATTAAAAGTTTGGAATTTTCTATTTTGTTATTTTCTAATTTTCTAATTTGTTGTTGCATGTGAATGCCATAAGATTTCAATAGCACTGGATCAGCACAAAAACTGATGGAAAGTAAGAAGAATTCATTGTATCTATGCTCAAAATTTACTGATGTGACCAAAATTTGTATCTTCTCTATTACCTCAATTATATTCAAGACATTCTAGTTTTCCCTTGAAAATAATCTGGAACACAGATACAAAGAGGATGTTTAGAACAAGTCAATCCCATCAAAAAAATTACAGTTGGCTCCTGATTTCCTTATTTATTTATTTTTCTTTAGTAATGGGAAATAATTCAAATATGTCAACTTAAATCATTATTTGAAAAATACGGATAATATTCATTTTGATTAAACCATTTAATTCTTTGTTACCCAAAGAGGGTTTTCTTGAATATTAACACTATTTGAAGTTAGTAAGTCTAGAGACAACACTGACCATTTACCTAACTAAGAAAAGTTACTAATTTAAAGAAGAGAGACAAGCTAAAAGAACACAAGAAATGAGCAGTCATAATTTTTAAAAATATGATTTCAGTTATACTTTGTTTTCTTTTTCATATTACCATATGTTACTGTGATTTGCTATAAGTAAATAACTGAGCTCTAGAAGGGTAGATTCTCTTAGGTCTGATAAACTTTTATTCTTGTTGACTCTGTCTCCAGGGCCATGTGTCCTGTGGAGGGCCATGCTTCAGTGACATTATAGATCTGATGGGTCACTTTTGGAAATTCTCTTGACTTTTGATAAATCAGTTACAAAAACTTTTATCACTTCAAATATTTTTGTCAATAGCTATGTTTTAAGTCTCCTGTATTATGTTTAGTTTATACTTTTGGTAAGATTTCTACTCTTAATTGTTTTAGAGAAAATTATCTAATAATTAAAATTCTGAGATGACAGTAATGTTATTTATGTCTTGATAAAACTTTGGGTTAAAGTATTTAATTTCTCCATCATAAATGAAGCTCAGTTTAGCTGGATAGAGGATTCTGTGTTGAAAGTTGTTTTGTTTTAGGAGGTTGAAGGTCGGTGACCACCCTCTTCTAGCCTGAAAGGTTTCAGCCCAGAGATCTGCAGTCATTCTAATATTCTTCCCCTCGTAGGTTAATGTTCTTGCATCTAGCTGCTTTCAGGATTTTCTCTTTCATGTTAACTTTAGTGAAGTTGATTATGATATGCCTGGGGGATGTCTTGTTCGGGTTGAGTCGTGC
>CAUYQV010073590.1:0-10324 GCA_963574575.1 Galagoides demidoff | reverse complement strand
TTCTTGAATGATACAGGACATCACAACAAACATCCCTAACTTGCTGTGCTATGTGCTCAGGATCCAGGGCCTACACTGAAGAAGGGTGTTGAGGGCCTGAGCTCTGCAGATGGTCTGGCTTTGAATCTCAGCTTTACCTCTCACTAGCTGTGTGACCTTGAGCAAATTACTTAACCTCTCTGCCTCAGCCATCTCATCTGTGGAACAGGAATAATAACAGAAATATGTTGTAAGGATGAATTATATAATACTTACAAAGCACCTAAAATTGTGTTTGCACATGGGAAATGTTCAATGATGATTTTTATTAAAGAATGTTTGCCCTTGTAATAACATATGGCTCCTGATCATTTTGACTGATGTATTGATGTGTCAATTTCATGTCTTCTATTAATTTATATTTTATTCTTCCCGCCCCTACCTTTGCTGTCAACCAACCAGCTATCCCTCAGCACAGTAAGCAGTGCGCCTTCCTAAACGGCCCCTACTTCCTTCCAGTGTGCTGTTTCTAATTGACAAGCCACCTGGAAACCAAATGACCAAGCTTATTGGAACTAGGTGTAAAATGGAGGAAAATGGGCACCAAGAAAGGTTCTAAGAGTCTCCAAGTTCCAGTATGATCAACCCTCTGCCTGACTGTTCAGAGCCCTTTGGGCTTCCTTCCTCATTGTCAGCTGTGGGTCAGTAGGCTAGTGACACTCAGAGTGACCACCTATCCCAGTTTACTGGGGACTGTCCAAGTTACAGCACTAAAAGTCCTGCATCCTTGGCTCGGCACCTGTGGCTCAAGTGGCTAAGGCGCCAGCCACATACACCTAAGGTGGCAGGTTCGAATCCAGCCTAGGCCCGCCAAACAATGACGGCTGCAACCAAAAAAATAGCCAGGTGTTGTGGTAGGTGCCTGTGGTCCCAGCTACTTGGGAGGCTGAGGCAGGAGACTCGCTTGAGCCCAGGAGTTGGAGGTTGCTATAAGCTGGGATGCTATGGCACTCTACCCAGGGGGACAGCTTGAGGCTCTGTCTCAAAAAAAAAAACAAAAAAGAAAGAAACACGACCTGTAACTTGCTGTGTATCTGGTGAGTCCCAGGAAGCTGAAATGTTTGCTCTTGTGAATTTCCTTTCACCCTTGTCAAACAGAATGTGTTTCAAGGACTAAAACATGTTAAAGAAATTTAATAATCCAGCATTGCTGGTTTCTCCACTGGGCAAAGGCCTGGCAGGTTTTCACCACCTTTTCGTATACACGACTCTTTTACACTACGGGAACCCTGAGGTGTTTATGTCAGTAGCAGCTTTTGTACCGGCAGATAGAAAATCAGCTCACCTCTCCAGAAACAGTATCAGCAATCTTATTTGAAATTAGTCTTTAATTTTGCATTTCACTTTTGACTTCATAGTGGCACCAAATTACTTAGTCTTCTAATGGACTGCCAAACCATTCACTAAATATGTGTCAATGCTATCCCTGAAAAATAAGGGTTCTTACCAACAAGGAGATGAAACACCATTTTTGACTTTAAAAGCTGAAGCAATTCACTACTCCATAGTAATTAACTAGAGCCTAGAAGAAACTGCTCACATGTATGCACCCTACAAACACAAGAGCAAAGTTGCTATACAAAAATTACAAATTGGGGGTAGATAACAGAAAGGATGACAAGTTACTCAGAGCTGTAACATGACCTGGGAACCCTCGAAGAGGCAACAGAGGGCAGAAACAGCCGGGCACAGAAGAAACTTCTCCATAATGGCTGTCAAGCTCTCCCTCCTCATACTAGTATTTCTTCTGCCAACATCTTCACCCAGTGCCCAAGGCCTGAGAACACAAAATACTGGAGAACCACAAAAACCTCAAACCTTGAGGGTCATCTGGTCAACCAATTAGGGAAGGAATAAATGGATCCAGGACTGGCAACAGAATCACCTGAGGTCGTTGATGAAAACACAAGATCTGGGTCCCACCCAAGCCTTTCTGAATTAGGATCTCTGCAAGGGAGACTTGGAGAATTTGCATGTGTAACAGGCTTCCCAGAGATTTCTAGTTGTATGTAATAAGGTTCAAGGGCCACTGTTTCTAGGGAGTTAACAGATAGCAAAATGCATAAGGACAGCCAGGAAAATGACCTGCAGGTGAAGATTAGTTTAACCCCTACCAGCCTATCTCCAAATCTATTAGGGATAATAGCACTGACCCCATTGGATGACTGTAAGAATTAAAAGAAATAAAAGGCAAAGCCTCAAGCATAGTGCCTCATATACATACAGCAGGCACTAAGTAAGTATTACTCCATTTCCTCTCTTGTATGTGACATTCTAATGAAAACTTATAACAATAGCTCCTATTTTGAATAAATGTCAAGGAGGAAAGCAAATGGCTAGCTTAAGTAAAGCCTCAGTGTCAATAAGCCATCAACTGCAAAGGCCAAGGCCAGCAGAGGCAGCTTTAAGCAAGGGTTGTGTTGTAAAACGTGCCAGTAAAAAGTGGTTCTCAACTTTCAGAGTGTGTCAGAATCACCTGGATGGCTTTAAAACACACACTCTGGGTCCCCGGACCTGAGTTGCAGATTCAGTAGGTCTGGGGCAGGGGTGAGAAGACACATTTCTAACAAGTTCCCAGAAGGTGTCGATATGGCTGGTCCTCATCTGACACTTTGTGATAAAAAACAAAAACTATGCTGTGTGTAGTTCCTGTTTGACACCATGCTGGGTAGTTACAAGTAAATAACAAGTCATTTCTTAGGCTGTGCTGCCACTATCCCTGAGAATCTTTCTTACTATGTTTTTTGAGCTTTACGTAGAAGATGGGGATATTTGAGTTCCACCATTCCACCCACTAGCTGTGGAACCCTGAGTGAGGGTCTCTCTGAGCCTCAGTTTACTCATCTGGGAACAGAGGTAGACCTGGTCAGTGGTTCCCAAACCGAGTTGTGTTCCATCAATCTAGAGCAGTATTTTAAATAAAACGTGGATTCCCCAGCCCTGGCCCCAAACCTAAAGAACTAGAATCTCCAAAGGAGAAATTGAAAAATGTGTTGTTTTGTGTGGGTATGCTTTAAACAAAACACCCTGTGCAATTTTCATGGGCAGTAGGTTTGGGGAACCATTAACATGATGATCTCTCAGACCTCTTCCAACATAAAAACTGTCCTTGTGCCCTAATTCTCTGCGTACCAAGTAGCCTTCCCCTTTTATATTTGCTTCCCAGGGAGCTTTTGGTGGTTTTGTTTGTTTGTTTGTCTTTGTTTTTGTTTCTGTTTTAACCACAGGAAGCAAGTACACTAGTCCTTAAAGAAAAGAATCTAGTCTACTTAGCAGTTCCATTTCTCATATACTAATAAATGGGCATTCAGGTTTAGTTTAAAAAATAAAGTCCAGGCTGGGATGGCTCACGCCTGTAATCCTAGCACTCTGGGAGGCCAAGGCTGAAAGATTCCTTGAGCTCAGGCATTCCAGACCAGCATAAGCAAGAGTGAGACCCCATCTCTACTAAAAATAGAAAACGTAGCTGGGCACAGTGGTGTGTGCCTGTAGACCCAGTTACTCAGGAGGCTGATGCAGGAGGATCACTTGAAGCCAGGAGTTTGAAGTTGCTATGAGTTAGGCTGAGCTGAGGCCATGGCACTCTAGACCAGATACAGGGTAAGTATCTTAATAAATGAATAAATAAATAAAGTCCAAAATGTAGGAGAAAATATAAATTGCATAGGACTAAATCTGAGCTTAGCATTTCCAAGGAACAGAAAGGAAGGAGATGAGGTTGCAGGACAGAGATTCAGGGATAAACTGAGCTCAGGGAGGCAAATAGCACTTGCATCCCAGAGACCCTTAGACCACAGCTACTCATTTGGATCTTACGCCCAAAGCAATAGGAAGTGACTACGATTTTAAGCATAAGAAGAATATAATCTGAATTCCATGTTTTGAAGATTGATAGCTTTATGTGAAGAATGGGTTAAGGGAGGTGGGGGGGGCAGGGAAGAACAAGAATAGAAAAAACAGCAGTAAGACAAGCAATGATGGTGGTTTTTAACTGTCAGCTGGCACAGAGTGGGTACTGGGCTATTTCTGTACTGCTTTAACATAAATAAAAGTCATAATGTTCCATTTCCTGTGATATTTCAGAAGGGTTCAAGGAAGAGACCTTGGTTGTTATTAGTTCCATCTAGAAGTCACTTCCTTTAAACAACAAAGCAACACAATTTTGGATTGCCCACCTCACAATTGGTTTCAATCAAGAAATATCAGCATAGGGAGTATTAAAAAGAACACACGAGGAAATCATCAGATCTGCCTTTTGGAAACCTCTCTGCCATCAATGAGCCGTGTGTTTTGGGGGCATATAGCTCGGAATCTCTGAGAGAGGAGATGGGGCTACACCATCTAAAGTTCCTACCAACTCTTAAATCACACAATTCTGTATGTGCAACAAATGTGGTTTCCTTATCTGGGCGGCAAAATAGTCTGATGACTCAGGGTGAGGTTTTTTGTTACTGACTTTCAATCTCCTAGAGAAGCTCGAGGTACATAGGAAAGAGGGTGTTGGTGGAGAAATTGTCCATTCTTCCTGTTCCCTTGGCACCTGTGGCATGAGGGTGTGGGGATCCGCTGGAAGTCCTGGAGGTTGAGAGTCCATTGCATGGAGGCTCTGAGAGCACAGATCCCTGTGGCCTCCTGGCAGGCTTCTGCCCATGTGGACCTGCATAACAGGCACTGTAGAGCAACCTATCACTCCTCCTCCTGGCAGGCTGTCCCCACAGGATCTGCTCCTCTCCAGCCTGGCGCCTCCAGGAGAATCTCATTTGACATGAGCCCTGGGGCAGTGGTTCTCAGCCTCCACTGCCCATTTGAGTTTCTTGAGATACCTGAGCCCTATCTTACATTTAATGACTTAGCATTGGGGTGAGTGAGTGACAGCGTTAGGTGTGGGTAACTCCACATGATGGAGAAAATATGTTACTTGGGAAACTGCCAGCCAGCAAGGTTCAATGATTTGTCTAATGCCGAGTTTCTCAGCCTGGACACTATTGACATTTGGGGCGGGATAATCCTTTAATCCTTTGTTGTGGGGCTGTCCCGTGCATTGTAGAACGTTCATCAACATCCCGGCTTCTATCCACTAAAGGCTGTAGTAACTCCCCGGATGTGACAATCAAAAATGTCTCCAGACATTTGCTAAATGTGCCCTGGAAGGAAAGGGCGGGGGGGGGGTGTTTTAACCCCAATTGAGAGCCACCAGAGCCATGTCTGAAAGTTAATTATCAGCAATACTCCAACCAAGAACTGGCCTACTGATTCCGGGCTGTGTTGGTTCCTCTGCATTCAAGCAGCAGCTCTGGAACGTGGGGATGGGTCACTACCTGCGGAAATACTGCAACTTCCTTCACTATCCTGGGTGCCTGGAGCAGAGGTGGGGTGACGGAGAGCTGGCCTCGGCCCTAACAAGAGACACTGTACTGGGTTTTCAGTATTTGACTGTAAGGATATCTTATCTTTCCATGGGCTGCTAAACCTCTTCACTCATTCCTGGGCAGTTACTCCCTTGCAGTGGTGAAATTCATTATGAAAATTAATCACACATAACAAGAAGAAAGAAATCCTGACCACAACCTTAGGTTATATTTAAAAATTCTTAGGGGCAGTTTGAATCGCGGTGCGACGAAGGAGTAGGTGGTGGGATCTTGCTGTCTCTCTGATTAGCCCTTTCTCTGCCTTGCTTGTTTGAGCTTCAGCTGAATTCGAAATGGCTGCGGTGAGGCTGGGAAGGACTCGGGAAAGGCGGTTTCCCGCTCGCAGAGAGCCGGCTTGCAGTTCCCGGTGGGCCGTGTTCAAGGACACCTGAAATCTAGGACGACCAGTCATGGACGTGTGGGCGCGACTGCCGCTGTGTCCAGCGCAGCCATCCTGGAGAACTTCACTGCAGAGGTGCTTGAACTGGCAGGAAATGCACCAAAAGATTTAAAGGTAAAACGTATCACCCCTCCTCACTTGCAACTTGCTGTTCGTGGAGATGAGGAATTGGACTCTCTCCTCAAGGCTACAGGTGCTGGCGGGGGGTGTCATTCCACACGTTCATAAATCTCTCACTGGGAAGAAAGGACAACAGAAGACTGGTCTAAAGGATGCCTGGGTTCCTTAATATCTCAGGACTCTACATACGCTAACAAACAGCCGTCCAGTGTTGGTGATGCCAGGGGACCTTGTCTCTGTGAAAAACACAATTTTGCCTTTTTGTAATTCTATTTGAGCAAGTTGGAAATTTAATTAGCTTTCCAACCAACCAAGTTTCTGCATTCAGGTCTTAACCGTATTTATGTGTTACTGTGGCTGCAAAGAAGCTATTGATTCTGAAGTAGTGGGTTTTGATTAAGTTGACTTTTTTAAAAAACTGTTTGGATTTTAATTGTGATGCAGAAGTTATAGTAACAAACATTTGGTTTTGTACATAAAGGTTTGGTTTTTGTAATAAAGGTCATATCCCCCCACCTCAAAAAATAAAAATAAAAAATAAAAATTCTTAGGTATCTCAAATGAATATTTAAGTCATAACCTATTTCTGTATGTGTCATGCCCCCATATTAGGGGTAGCACAGCAAGAATAAAAGTATCCTATTATCACATTTAACTAACTGATTGAGATATCTCATCTTTGCTTTTAATGACACAAATACACAGGACATTAATATCCAGCCATACCCAGATGAGACTTGACAAGCCACCATGTGGAGGGATCAGGCCAAGGTAGTTAAACGGCAGCAAATAAGAACGAACAGATTTTTCAGTCTCTTGGCAACAGACTTTATTATTACGCTTTGACCTGGCAGCTGGTAAGGCTGTATATGAATTAACCAACAAGGCTATGGAAAAACAAGATTAGTGGTTCCGGAATATGGTATTCTACTGGCAGAGAGAGGAAGCATGTTCATTTTCAAGGCTGCTTTCTTAAAAAGGTACAACTTTTAAATATACTTATAAGTTCGTGTTTCAAAAGGACAGGTCTCTAATGGGATGGGCAAGTCACATATACCTAATCTTCCTACATGGGTCCTTGCCATATGTCTATTTTTCATATTTATTCCAGCAAAATGCAAAGCGATGAGGTATGTTGTAGAAGCAGGAGGCTCAAAGCAAACAGGCTTTCAGTAAGACAATACCTGTTGCTGTAGAATTACACTAAGTAAGTCTACCTTCACCAACGCAACTTATAATACGTACCCAAAAGGGACACAAACATTAACAAGCCCTTAAAAGGGATAAAAACACACTGAACTTTCTGGCATCAAAACAGGAATACAACCAAATAGTAGCTTTCAACAATCACATGACGCAGAGGAAAGTGAAAAGAGAATGGCTTTGGCTGCCACATATTGGATCTGGGGACTGCAGGGCCAGGGTGATAATGAATTCATAAGGAGTGGGTGACAATAGAAGTGATTGATTAAGAGTCAGCTCTAAAACATAAGCAACTTACACATGTCCTCTTAAGGAAAAAAGTCAGGTAGCAGACCTGGTCTCCCAAGTCCCAGTTCTGGGTCTGCCACTAACCCCATGTGACTTTGTAGAAGTGTTCATCTCTCCAGATGCAAGTGTCTTTAACTATAAAAAACTGGAATAAAACTAAATGTTTTCTAACTTTTTTCTACTTCCAATACTCCTTGAGTTTACAATCCCTCTCTTTCATTTAGATGGATACACACACAGTCACCAAATGAGCCATAGCTCAGTCATTCGTGGAACACTGCCAGGATCAATGGGTTTCTTATGCATAAGCATGACCTCCAACTAGGGCTGCCACATAAAAATAAGACATCCAGCTAAATTTGCATTTCAAGTAAATAACCTTTAGTAAGAGTATGTCCCAAATAGTGCAGGAGATATAGAAAAAAATTATTTATTAGTGACTCAAAATGCAAATTTAATGGTTTTTATTTGCTAATTCTGGCATGCTACCTCCATCCCTGCATTAGAAGTTCAATCTTAATAGGCAGCACCTGTGACTCAAAGGAGTAAAGCGCCAGTCCCATATGCCAGAGGGGGTGGGTTCAAACCTAGCCCTGGCTAAAAACTGCAAAAAAAAAGAAGTTCAATCTTATGAAGTAAAAGTCTGATTCCATATACATGGATAGTTCTAAGAGTAGCTGGCTAAAGCATTAAATGGAAGATCTTTTCAAGGTTTGCATATACAGAGAAAAAAAAACAGGAAACTTGTAATCCTAGCATTTTAGGAGAAAGAGACAGGAGGATCATTCAAGCCCAGGAGTTTAAGACCAGCCTGGGCAACACAGTGAGACCCTGTCTCTAAAAAAAAAAAAAAAAATCAGATGGACATGGTGGCACAGTTGTGGTCCCAGCTACTCCAAAAGCTGAGGCAGGGAGGTAGGAGGAATGCTTGAGCCCAGGATTTGGAGGCTACAGTGAGTTACAATTTCACCATTCTATTCCAGACTGGGCAACAGAGCGAGATCCTATCTCTAAAAAAAGAAGTTTTTTTTTTTTTTTTAAATAAAAAATAACTTGGTGTGCCCTCTGAGTACTCCCTAAGCAGAAAAAGCAGACCAAACAAGCTGAATGCTCCCTACTCTGCACATCTCACTCCATGGACATAAAGTTAATTACAAACCCTTTATCTTTGCCTTCAACTCAGTGCTAATGTCTGTTCCCAAGGTAATCAATCAGCGTAAAGGAAACCAGATCATAAACTCAAACTTCCTGACCGAGAGGCAGAGGAACAAATATAGTACGAGCAAAATCTGCTTTAGGCATAAAGAATGAAGGGGAAGAAAGGGAAAAATTAGTCTCGTCAAGAGCCAGTCTTGTTTTAACAATGACCAGAAAATTTGGTTCTTACTGGCTCATATTTTAAACCCAAAAGCACTGTTTTGTCAGATATTAAAACTTTTATGATTTGGAACATATACATACCCCATATATATGTAAAAATAATTCTTTCATATTGTGCAGTGAATATCTGGATAGGACACATTCCAAGATAAGTTTAAATAACAATGGAAATAGATTCAAGTTTTTAAATAACATAGAAAGTTAATTACAATACTTTCTAGGCCAAATTAATTCAATTCTCACTGAGAATTCTCACAGTTCCTCATTCAGCAGGAAATCCCATTGAACTATAACCAACACTGGTCTATCAGCAGCAGTAGAACAAGGAAATGGTTATGCTAGATACTTGGTGGTATGGTCCAGAAAAATTAAATGTTTGGACTAGACATTTTCAATGATGACAATAAACAAAGGTTTATCCATTGATTTGATGGTATGTTCAGTTAAAGTTAGTTGGACATTTATTTTGTCTAAGATAGCTCTTGCAATAATGAGATTCAAAAATAAGCTGATCCTACCACTGTAGAAGGCCAAGGTAGATTGCCTGATCTCACGGGTCCAAGACCAGCCTGAGCAAGAGTGAGACCTTGTCTCTAAAAAAAAAAGAAAGAAAGAATAGCTGGGCACATTATGGTGGACACCTGTAGTCCCAGCTACTTCAGAGGCTGAGGCAAGAGAATCACTTAAGTCCAAAGGTTGGAGGTTGCTGTGAGCTATGACACTATGGCACGCTACTAAGGGTGACAAAGTGAGACTCTGTCTCAAAATAATAATAATAATAATCAAGGTAGGTCATGAAATTAAGAAAGGAAGGAAGGAGCCAGGTGAGGTGGATCATGCCTGTAATCTTACCACTCCAGGAGACTGAGGCTGGTGGATTGCTTGAGTCAAAAGTTCAAGACCAACCTGAGCAAAAGCAAGACCCTCCCTATCTCTAGTAAAAATAGAAAAACTAGCTGGCATTGTGGTGGGTGCCTATAATCCTAGCTAATTCCAGAGGCTGAGGTAAGGGAATCGCTTGAGCCTAACAGTGGAAGTTGCCGTGAGCTGTGATGTCACTGCACTCTACCCAAGACACAGAGTGAGACTTTGTCTCAAAAAAAAAAAAAAGAAAAGAAAAGAAATGAAGAAAGAAAGGAAGAAAAGAAAGGAAGAAAGGAAGAGAGAGAGAAGCAATAAAGGGACAGAAGGAAGGAAGATAGAAAGTAGGAATGAAAAAAGCCACATAAAATACTAAAAAGGGGCTCGGCGCCTGTGGCTTAATCGGCTAAGGCGCCAGCCACGTACACCTAAGGTGGCAGGTTCGAATCCCCAGCCCAAGCCCGCCAAACAACAATGATGACTGCAACCAAAAAATGGCCGGGCGTTGTGGCGGGCGCCTGTGGTCCTAGCTACTTGGGAGGCTGAGGCAGGAGACTCGCTTGAGCCCAGGAGTTGGAGGTTGCTGTAAGCTGTGATGCCATAGCACTCTACCCAGGGGGATAGC
>CAUYQV010073589.1:0-95544 GCA_963574575.1 Galagoides demidoff | reverse complement strand
GATAGTATGGACATTTTAACAATATTAAATCTTCCCATACATGAGCATGGTACATTTTTCCATTTGTTAATATCTTCAGCTATTTCTTTTCTCACAGTTTCATAATTCTCTTTATAGAGATCTTTCACATCCTTTGTTAGGCAAAATCCCAGATATTTTATCTTCTTTGGCACTACTGAAAAGGAATAGATTCCTTGATTATATTTTAAGC
This sequence comes from Galagoides demidoff, assembly GCA_963574575.1. Classification (NCBI taxonomy): domain Eukaryota; kingdom Metazoa; phylum Chordata; class Mammalia; order Primates; family Galagidae; genus Galagoides; species Galagoides demidoff. Next base: position 95,333 of record CAUYQV010073589.1, on the reverse strand, counting down.
TTGAGTATTGTTGGCATATATAAAAGCTACTGATTTGTTAAGTATTGATTTTGTATTTTGAGATGCTGCTGTATTCCTTGATCACTTCTAAAAGTTTTGTAGTTGAGTCCCCAGGGTTTTCCAGGTATAGGATCATATCATCAGTGAAGAATAAGAGTTTGATCTTCTCTGACCCAATTTGGATACCCTTGATTGCTTTCTCTTGCCTGTGATGGCTAAGACTTCCATTACTATACTGAATAGCAGTGGAGACAACGGGCATCCTTGCCTAGCTCCTGATGTGAGTGGAAATGTTTTCAATTTTATAGCATTCAATATGATATTGGCTATAGATTTGCTGTAGATGGCCTCTATCAGTTAAGAAATGTCCCTTCTATGCCTATTTTCTTAAATGTTCTGATGATGAAAGGATGCTGGATATTATGAAAATTTTTTCTGCATCAATTGAGAGAATTATGTGGTCTTTATTTTTTATTTTATTTATGTGATGTATCATATTTATAGATTTGCATATGTTGAATGAACCCTGTAACCCTGGAATAAAACAACTTGATCATGGTGTATAGTTTTTTTGATGAGTTGTTGAATTCTATTTGCTAAGATCTTATTGAATACTTTCACATCAATATTCATAAATGATATTTGTCTATAATTTTCTTTCTTTGTTGGATCCTTTCCTGGTTCGGGGATCAGGGTGATATTTGCTTAATAGAATATGTGTTGGGAAGTATTCCTTCTTTTTCTATGCTTTGGAAAAGGTTATATAATATAGGTAGTAGTTCTTTAAAGTACTAGATTTACAGGTGTGAGCCACCATGCCTAGCCTTAAGTTATGTTTCAGATGCTGACTTGATAGCTAAGCTATTTAGTGATATTTTGCAGTTTTTAATTCATAATATGCTTGAAGACATTTAAATATGAGGAGAATTTAGAGTTGTTTCATAGACTTAAGGTCCAAAGCTGTTATGCATAAAAAGATACATTTCCAATATAATCCTTCCATCATGGAAATGATCACACTCAATTTTATTAGTGTGCTTATACACCTGTTTCTGAGACAATGATTTTCTGAGTGCACAGGTCATATATTTTATCTTCCTCTTCAGTGTCTATCATGGTGCCTGGCACATAGCAGTTACTCAATAATTTTTTTGGATTAATAAAGGGTAACAACCCATGGGACATATATGATTACTCCTCTTTGGCAGATGATTAAAAGTTCACAAGAAAAGATGTGACTCCCAAGGTTAAAAATTTAACAGTAGCAGAACGAGGATTTGATTCTAGATTGTTTTGCCCAAAGCTACATTATATTTTGTACTCTAAACCATATAATATATAGAAAAGACTTTACTGTATATTTTTCACAGCTGAACTAGGACTGAAAATCATGTGTGTTCCTCTGTCATTTGCATAAGAAAACTAAAAGTTTAATGGAATAGAATGAAAATACTAAACCTTCTGTCAATTTTATAAACTGATCTCTAAAAACAGTTTATTTTGTAAATACAGTAACATATGTCAGAAAACCATCCCAGGCTTCTTTTCTACTAAAAAGTCCTTATTTCTTCTCAAAAATGACATCTTTTGCCAACTGTGAATTTGAGATAGTGTTAATGAAAATCTGTGCATATAAAAATTTTAAATTCATATTTACATGAGAAAGTCATGGAGAATTGGAGATATGCCAAAACACCAAAGGCAGGCTAAACCTGGTGTAATTTCAAAGAAGCAGAAATAAGTAAATGACAAGAAATTAAGATGTGTAAGTATGACTTTATCCCTGGCAAGAAGGATGCTCATAAATCGATTTTTTCATTAGTATGTGGGAAAAGCAAATTGATCACCTGGAGCCATCATGGGTTCACTTGGAATAGAGTCTACCAAATAAACCTCAGGACAAGCCCATAGGGAAAGCTAATGTGATATGGCATGGTCTCTGACAGGTAAGAGAATGTCACACAATCTGTCATATAACTAAGTCTAATGTCACGCAACAAAGTCTCTTGTAAATACCCTTATAGACAAGATAAGGCAGGTAGAATTAATTATAATATTAAATAATAGTGGGTGGAAAAATTGTTACTATTAGTGTTGACTCCTCATTGCTGTGACCACTAGGGAATAATGGGAATATTCCCATTATTTATCTGGGAATAACGGGAAACACTGAGGAGGGGAGAATTTTTTAAGAAAATGGCAAAAATGTCTAGACTAGCTATATGAGGGACCACATCAATCCAGTGTGCTTCAGGTCAAATGTCAAGAATAAGCGGAGGTGTTATCTTTGAGCACCGACAGGGCTGCCCCTTCAGCACAGAGTGGAAAATCGTGATTTCAATACAGACATGAGAGTTTCTGCAAGTTCTACCAAGACACAAAGCACAATAGAGAAAAGGCGTGTTATGTCCTCTTCTTTTCCCCTCAGTTGCCACCTGGAAAATTGCTGCAGGAAACAGTAAAGAAAACACTGCCTCAATAAGGCTGCCAATGGCCTCCATGTTGCTAAAGGTCCTCTCTGTCCTCACCTTTCTGCACCTGTCAGTAGACCTGCATACAGACCACCAGTCCTTGTTAGCATCCAGGACAGATCTCTCTCTGCTCACTGTTTGCCAGTCTCCTTAGTTTATGTTTCTTTGTCTTAGTATTGGAGTGCCCCAGGACCCATCCTTAGTCATAGTCTGTCTCTGCAGTCACTGCCCTGGGGAACTCACCCAGGCTGATGATTTTAAATTCCATTTATAGTTTACCATCTCAAATTAGTATCAGTAGCCCAGACCTCTCCCCTGAACTTTGGGCTCACATACCCAGCTGCTTGCTCACACGTCACATCTCAAAATTCTTATGTCCCAACTGAACTCTTTGTTTGCCTCTGAGACCTCTCCACCCACAGTCCTTCTCACCTCAACTTCTAGAACCCCAATCCTTCCAGTTGCTGAGCCCAGAAATCTTGTAGTCATGCTTGACATCCCCCTTTCTTCTACGCCACACCCAATCTTCCAGGAAATTCTGTCTATGTATATCCAAAATACTTTTATAATCTGGCCAGTTCTCTTAACTGCTGCCAGTTCCCCCATTCCCCGCCAGAGCACCTAAAACATTTCCCTGGACTCTTTTTTTTTTTTAATTTCAGAATAATATGAGGGTACACATAATTAGGTTCCATTGTTTGCCTTTGTAAGGTGAAGTCTGGTTTGTAGTTGTTCCTATGCATTGTTCCATTGGGTGGGAACTTGCTGAACCCTCTTGCTGCCTCCCCCACTTCTTTGATTTAATAGAGTTTGTCTTTCAAGTGAGCACGTAGTTTTTAATCTAGTAGTTTCAACTTACTGTATAGCAGATGTGGTGCCTGTTTTTTCATACCTGTGATGCTTTACTTAGCAGCATTTCTCTAAATTCATCCAGGTTGTTATAAATGACACGTAATCTCCATCTTTTTATGACTGAATAGTATTTCATGGTATACCACAATTTATTAATCCATTTGTTTGTTGAAAGGCACTTGGGTTGATTCCACATCTTTCCAACTGTGAATTGGGCTACTGTTTATTCAAATAAACATCCAAATGCAAATGTCCTTATGGTAAAATGACTTTCTTTCTTTTGTGTAGATACCTCCATTGGGATTGCAAGATCAAACGGAAGTTCTACTTTTGGTTCTTTGAGGACTTTTCCAGGCTTCTTTCCACAAAGGCTGTACTAGTTTGCAGTCCCACCAACAGTGTAAGGGTGTTCCCTTCTCTCTGTAGCCATGCCAGCATCTGTTGCTTTGGGACCTCGTGATGTGGGCTATTCTTACTGATGTCAGGTGATATCTCAAAGTGGGGTTTTATTTGCATTTCTCTGATAATTAGAAGTGCTGAGCATTTTTTCATGTGTTTGCTAACCATTCTGTCCTCATAAAAAGACTGTTCATGTCTCTTATCCAGTTTCCAATGGGGTTATTTGCTCTTTTTTTGTTGATTTGCTTGATTTCTTTGTAGATTCTGCCCATCAGCCCTTCTTTGGGCATGCAAATATCTTCGCACACTCTGAAGGTCATCTCTTTGATTTTTTGATCATGTCCTTAGCTATGCCAAACCTTTTAACTTGGTCAGGTTCCATTTATTTCTTTTTGTTGCTCCTGCGATTGCCTTTGGGATCTTCGTCACAACAGCTTCCTGCATCTAGTCTTTTTTGCCTACAATGTGTTCTCAGTACAAGTGCCCAAGTGATCCTTCTAACATTTCAGTCAGATCATTTAATTCTCTGCTCAAAACCCTCAAATACCTCACCATTTCACTCAGAGGAAAATTCAAAACCCTGCAAAGCATGCAAGTCCACGTGACCTAGTCCCTAACTAACTGTCCAGCCTCCATCATTGACTCTGCCCATTGCTGTCCCTCACATGTGCTGGTCTCACTCACACCTGAGAAACATTCCTGCAGTCTGTCTGCCTGGAATTCTACCAAATGCTTTTCACATCCTTCACCTCCTTCAAGACTGTTCAAATCTCACTTTCTCACTAAGGCCTCCTTGTCCCCACATCCCATGACCATTTCATCTCTCTTGCATTTCTTTCTCTTTCTCTCTCTTTTTTTAATCTAACTGCCCTATTCCTTTACCAACTTAGACTTTTCTTGCACAATTTAGGGGTAACAGAAACTTCAATAAAACTCAATCAATAGTTGTTTCTTATTCTCCTCATCATATGTCACATCTCATTTCTCTCCCTTTCTATGCTTTCAGGAAGACCTACAACATTGGAAGAATATTTTTCAATGGTTCGATTATAAGGCAGTGTTAGAAAATATGTACTTTTGGGGGCATATACACTTGAATTCAAATCTATGATCCAACACCCACTTCCAGCTTCCTGAGGTTCATTAAGCCTCAGTTTTCTTATCTGTAAACTATCTTTTTCATATTGTGGCAAAATGGTGTATAGATTATAAGCAATTCTATATCACCTACATGATTACAAAGGAGACTATATTTTCCAGTATCCCTTGAAATGTATATATACCACATCTAATCCTGGTTATATAACAACCCATGTGATCCTCCATGCTTTCATTCTTGGCTTGTTGGCTAGTGGAAGGTAAAAGGTCTAGCACAGAATTCTAAGCAGGCCTTATATGATGAAGAATCACTAAATAAAGAAATCCTGAGTCCCTGAGTCACTGCATGGAGGAGAACTCTACAGTAGAATCTCTCTTGCATTTTTACTTGGCCTTTTCCATAGTTTTTATGCCTTCCAAGAAACTACATTTTTAGTTGTTAATTATTTGTAGTGTTTATTATCTAACTTCCTCCACTAGAACAATAATTCCATGAAGGCAGGACTCTTTTTCTGTTTTCCTGTTGATGTGCTACAAACATCTAGAAGAATACTTGACATATAATCAGTGGTTAATAAATGTTGAATTAATACATTTTAGAACCTTTTCACTTGCACCTTGTCCCAGTATCTCAGGGTTAAGGCAATGAGGTTTCTGCCATTAGGGCAGAGAAACTACTGATTTTAAAGAAATTCAAGCAAAGGAGACCAGGACCTGAGAATAGGTGGTTCCAGACCAGTTTCCAGCTGAGAAAAACAGAAAAGCCCTTGAACCCTTTGACCTGGTAAAGCAAATTCCCTTTATACATACATTTCTGAGATGTGGCTGGAAGGGTATCGATACAATGTCTGATTGACTGTTTCTTAGTTTGGAGGTCAAGGAAGCCTACTCTTACAATTAATTAATACTTTTTCTCAATAACTGAAGTGAAGTAAGAACCCAACAAGATTTGACAATAAAAAAGATGGTTGATTTGTAGATTGATGTCAAACTATTTCCATTCAGCTTTACTCCTATGAAATGTACTTGGCACATTCAGGCAAGATAAACTTAAAAGGGTCTAAGAAATCTGTCACAGCCACCTACGGTTTCTCTAGGGAGCTTCTAAAGGTGAGCTTTCCATCTCTAGGAGTCTAATGCATCACTTTGCCTGGTTTTCCTTCCCACATTACTAATGTTCCTTTTTTTTTTCTTGCCAGTAGTATGATGACATCACTTCAATACTAATGTTCCTAACAACTTCTCTTGGGCATTGGTCTTATCCCTTTTGGAACAGAACTTCCTCGTCTATTTTCTTACATAGCCTCTTACATGTTACCTAGAGGTACCAAGATATCCCTAAATTATACCAGATACCTGGAATTCAGCTATGTTATAATTGTTCTATATCCAGCATCAGCTAGATGAGAAGAAGGAATCCGACAACCTAGATGGATTATTCTAGTGGTTTCTGCTGTGTTTTTATCTTCACTCAATGACTTGAATAATTACATAGATAACGTGTTTATCAAATTTTCAATTGGCAAACAGTTGGCAGAAATAATTAATATTTTATATAATAAATTCAAGAGTCCAAAATAACTCAAGCAATTTAATGAGTAGGTCAAAATGAATAAAGTAGCTATTTATGGGAATAATAAGGCCAGTGTCCAATACATAGTAGGCACTCTATAAAAGTTTGTGGAATTCCTAAGTGAATAAGTTAATTAATGCAGACTTTTATACCGAGGTTCTAAAAATCAATTGCACATGTCCAGAATGAGTGATAACCTGGAATAAGAGCAGTTTGTGTGAAACCAGATTTATAGGTTTATTGAATGCCAAGTGCCTTATGAATCAGTTCTGTGAGAAAATGGGACCATTGCTGTTGAGAGCACACCTACAACTCATGTGTCCATTTGTTAGCTTCACATTTTTCAGCTGATATTGACAAATTTGAGAGATACCTGAGAAGAATGATTGCAATGCTGAAAGACTGCATATTGATTTATTCATTAATTATGTAATCTGGAGTGCCTACTCTATGACAAGTCTTAAAGTAGTCATTAAGGGTATAGGATGTTCATATACGGAATAGATGGTAAAACCAATTATATTGCTTTTTGTATTGTTGTTATTAACTAATATCATGATAACATGTTCTGCCACTATTTATTAACATTAATATGATGTAATTATGTAATATAATAATCATCATCATTTATTATTTAATAATATGATATTATTAAATGTTATATTAATATGACAGTATTAATTTTGTTGCACTATTAATTAATAGTAATAATGTTATATGGATATTTTTATGTGACCATCTTTCACACATCGGAATTTCAATGATAATAGAGATCCATGACCTGCACCGAATATGACTTCTAGTTAAATAAATCTTTTTTTTGTTTGTTTGTTTGCAGTTTTTGGCCAAGACTGGGCTTGAACCCGCCACCTCTGGCATACGGGGCCAGTGCCCTACTCCTTTGAGCCACAGGCACTGCCCAATAAATCTTTAAAGTATTTGAGTCATAGTCTAAATACAGAATCCCTCTAAAAATTTTGCGGTTTTCCTAAATCATTGTAATTCTCTTGCTTACACCTTATTTGATGGCTGTTTTTTAATATGTACCACTTTGAGTTGTTCTAAATTATTCAGTCTACTTTCATTGAAACAAAAATTGCCCTTTCCTAGTAATATTTTATTAGCTTACATAATATTTACCTAAACTATACCTCTATAGTAAGAGCTGTATAACTGGAATAAATTATTTGGTAACTGACACAAGTCACCCTGCAAACATGCAACCCACTGACTACCACACAGGTGCATAAAGATGCCAGCTGTTGACGTCAAACAAGGTTTTATATAGAGAATGAAGAGCAGCATTTAATCTTGCAAGCTGATTAATCCAGTCAATTGGTTAAGGGGAAGTGGGTTAAAATAATTCTGAGTACTAACCCAACCTTCATATAACTCCCAGAGGTTTCTCTCTAGAAAAGTTCCCTCCAACATCTCCGGTCCCTCCTTAAAGCCTTTTATTGGCCCCCAAGATAACAGCTAAGCTCCATGGACAGAATGATATTTGACAGATGAAATTTAACTTGCCCAGGAACACTTACCTTCAGGTTATTTTTGATTGAGTTCTGAATATATTTTATAGAAAAAAAATTAATTATAGAAATAATTGAGGCCTAGGTTGATATTTCCTGCTCCAAGGAAAATTCAGATTTGCCCTTGGCAATGGCTAGGGTCACTGGTAGTAGAGCTTGACTCTAAGCCAGTTATAGCAATTGAGTCCCTAGGGAAGCCAGACTATTTCTGTTCACTGTCTCGTCTTTAGTTTGTGTAGATGAGTGATCTACTGGGGCTCCCAATTTGCAGTGGGCCTTGGACTCACATCTCAGCCTCTTGGGCAGATGTTTCTGGGTGACTAGCTGCTCTACCTGCCAGGCTCACCTCTCTGGATTTCCATCTCCTAGACAGGGCACTGCGATTCTTCATGGCTCTTTGAGCTTTCCTGTTTCTTCAAGCAGGTATGATTTAACATTTTATCTAGTAGAGTGCTGATTTTCATCACTTATTCTTATATTATTGAACTCCTACCCTATTAATTTTTCAGTAAAGAAGATGGTCCCAGACTTGAGGACAGAAGACCAAAGTATTATGTCTAATTTTATCACTTGTTAAATATGTTACTTTGGGCAACTCTCTCACGGTCTCAGTTTCTTATCGAATAAAAATAAGAATTGTATCTCCCTCAGCTCACTGTTTTATGCACAATTCACTGGGGTGCTCGGCAGGGAAGCATTGTAAGTTATAAGATACAGAATCACATTAACATGCTCCTATACACGTGTACTTGTGTGTGCGTGAGCTTTTGTCAACCACCACCTAAGAACGGAAAATGGAAGTTGGTTATAAGACAGTGTGCAGATTAATGTATCCTTTGTCAATCTCGATTTTTCATTCATTCATTTATTTGATTCATATTTATTGCATGTCTGCTCTGTCCTGGGTCTGGTAGTGGGCCTTGTTGGTACAGAAATGGCACAGAGTGATGCCTAGATTCAACAAATTCTGCAGGGCATCCTGAAAATCCTTTAACATTTATTACCTACTCCCCCCCCCAAATCATACAGTCTTCTGTTGTTCTTAGTCCTTTGTTGTAATTTGAGTTCAGGGTATTCATCATAATTATACCTCTATGTTCATTTTATATTACTTATTAAATGTATTGTTCTACTACTAAATTGTAATACCATGAAAGTCACTATCTTGCCCACATTGTAACCTGTACATTTTTGTTAAAGGGCATAAAAAGGATGAAAGAATGATTAGTCACATGGAGTTTGGAATACCTAGTAAGGTAGGGTAGGAGATAAAACTGGAAAGGTAAATAGGAAGTAGTTTGTGAGGGACCTTGAAGGACCTGCTAAGTGTTTAAGGCTTTATTCTTTAAACAGTGTGAAATCATGAAAAGCTAAAATAATAGCACAGACCAAGGCTAGAAGATGGAGATGTTCTGCTCATAAGAAATGTTGTGTATGTCGATGACTCAGAGGAGGGTAAATAGAAGCACCCAACATTGGGTGCCCCAAATTGGAGAACTGCTTTCTACCTACCTGACTTGGTGAGCCACTCTTGCAAGGGAAGCACAAGAACTATGACTGGAGCCAAATCTCTGGGGTAAGCTCCATCTATGGAGCTGAACCTGGAAGACAGGACCACTACCACCACAATGGAAGTTCTACTGCCACGTACAGGTTTTATTTGTCATTTTGTCATTTTCGAAACCCAATATACAAAAAATCATTGTGTATATCTTTACCTATTCTATGATAATTCAATTAGGCTGCTAAGTTGTACAATAAAGGTATCTCCCTGGGAATCAAGGGAGTGCGTCCCACCACACCTCTGAGAGAAATGCACACTCTAATTTTGTCTTTGCTGATTTCAAATTTTATGCATTATGTCTCCTCCTGGGGTCCCAGAGCTCTATGCCGCTTTGGTCATCTTTAGCTCTCTAAACTTCTGACCAACGAAGCAACCCAAGAAGAAAAGAAGTTGGGATCTTGCTGGGTTTTTAGAAACCCATGATAAGTCTGAGGAGAGTTCTCATGTCCTCAGACTTCTTTTAGCCAAAAGAGGAAATGCCTCAAACTAGGGCTATTTTTTAGGAACATCCCAGTTTATAACAAGTGGTCCTGGACTAGTAAAGGGTTCAGTTTGAGCATTAAGATTCTAAGGGGAAAAAAAAGTCTTCTGTATAGTACTTTTCACAGTTGGCTCTATCATAATTCCTCAGTGGAATAAAGAACACTCTGCTTCCTAGACTAGAGAAGTGAAACCAGAGCATTTAGACAATAACAACACTAACAAGAACAACCATAAAGATGCAACCATTCAACTGCTCACTTGTGCCAGGAGGTTTCCTGAGGACTTCTAGATTTTCTGTTTTTGTTTTTAGAGACAGTCTCACTTTGCTGCCCTCAGTAGAGTGCTGTGGCGTGACAGCTCACAGCAACTTCTAGCTCTTAGGCTTAGGTGATTCCCTTGCCTCAGGCTCCAAAGTAGCTGAGACTACAGGCGCCCACCACAACACCCAGCTATTTTTTTGTTGCAGTTTGGCCAGGGCTGGGTTCAAACCCGCCACCCTCGGTATATGGGGCCGGCACCCTACTCACTGAGCCACAGGCACCACTAGATTTCTAGGTTTTCTCTCAGTAATCCTCAAATAATGCCATGAAGTATGTGCATAAACTGTGCTGATACAAAGTTAAATCCACTTGTTCCAAAAATGAAGAAAGAAAGACAGAAGAAAGGTGAATAAACCCGTATTTACAGTTGCTTCCAACCATCCTGCTCATGGGTACACCTGGAGTTGGAAAAATCACATCAGGCAAAGAACTTGCATCGAGATCAGAACTCAAGTACATTAATAGGGGTGATTTAGCTGAAGAAGGAAAGTTGTATGATGGCCATGATGAAGATGTGATGGTCCCATGTGAGATGAGGATATAGCAACTAGATAACCAAATGTCAAAAAATGGAGTTACTATTGGTTAGCATGGTTCTGATTTCTTCCCCAAATGCTGGTTTCATGTAGTTTTATGCTGTGAACAAATACCGGTGAATTGTACACAAGAGTTGAAACAAAAGTTCTAATGAGAAGAAATTAAAAGACAATATTGAGGGTGAGATTTTTCAAGTTCTTTATGAAGAAGCTGCAGCATCCTACAAGGAAGAAATTGTACATCAGCTGCCCAGCAATGATGCAGAAGAGTGAGAAAGTAGCATAGAATCACTTCTTGAAATGGATGGGGCAGTGGGTCAAAGTTCATAATTTTTGACTTCTGAGAGGAGCCACTTTGGAATCACTCTTGCTGCTATCTCTTTGCCAACATCATAGAACATTGCCCACATATCAGTATTGCTATTGCTATTAAAATTGTGTTGCAGAACTAGCAGGTGGATAGTTTAAAGGTTTATGCCTGGGTTTCTTTTTCTCTGTGAGAAAACGGACCATCTGAGATGCAGGAATATAATATTATCAGGAGTGAGAGTAAAAATTGTCATCATTTAACGCTTTGATTGCTAAAGAAGAAATAAGTCTGACCAAATGGGTAGATATATTTTCAGTTCATTACAGAAGAAAATGCAAATGATTGCTGAAAATAAAAGTAAAGACTAAAGTAAAAAAGAAAAAAAATGTATTCACTAACCCTGGATAGATTATCCTCTGTATTAATTTTCTATTGCTGCCATAACAAATTACCATGAATATAGTGCTTAAAACAACACAAAGTTATCTTACAGTTCTGAAGGTCAGACTCTAATAGGGGGTCTCACTGGGCTAAAACCAAGGGGTCAGCATGGCTGCATTCCACTCAGAGGCTTGAAGGACAGTCTGTTTCTTCATCTTCTCCAGCTTCTAGAGGCCATCTGCATTTCTTAACTTAGGGTCCCCTTTCTCCATGTCCAAAGTCAGCAGCAGCAGGTTTAGTCCCCTCACCCTACATCTCATTGAAAGGTCTTCCATTGCCCCATCTCTTTGCCTCATCAAGACAGAAAATATTCTCCCTTTTTAAGGGAGAATTTAGATTATATTGTATATTTAGATTATATTCTAAATGTATATGTGTATTTAGATTATATTCTCTGGATAACCCAAGGAAACCGTCCCATTCACATCTGCAATGTCCCTCTTGCCATACAAGGTAACATATTCACAGGTTTCTAAAAATAGGACATCTTGAGGGTGCCAGTATTCTGCATATGACAGAATATGCTACTTGCTTATTCTTCCCAGGAAATCCCCAAGGTAGGTGTATTAGTCATGTGTAGTTGCATCAAAAAAAAAAAAATGAAAAAAAACTACCCCCAAATGAAGTGGTGTACATTGACATGAATGTGGCTGAGACATTGCTGATCTTTGTCTTGGGCACCACACATGGCTATGATTAAGTTGTCTGCTTGGCTGCAGTCTTATTTGAGTGTTCAGCTGAGGCTATATCTGCTTTCAAGTTCACCACATTGTTCTCAGCAGGATTCAGCTTCTTGGAGGCTATTTACTAAGGGCCTCAGCTCCTTCTAACTGTGATCTGGAGGACACCTGCAGGTCCTTTCCATAGAGGACTCTCCGTATGGTGACTTTCTTTTACAGAGTGAGTAAGCAGAGACAGCAAGAAAGAGTGGGCAAGATGGGCATCATGGTCTTTTAATCTAATCTTAAAAGTACCATCTCATCACTGTTGCCAGAGTCTTTCAGTTAAAATCAAGACACTAGATTAGTGGGGCCAGCCAACATACAAAGAGGGGAAAATAATCAAGGACGTGACCATCATGAGGAGAGGATCATTGGGAGCCACACTAGAAGCAGCCCACCACAGCATCTGTGTCACTTCCTGTCACTGCTGTATTGCAAGTCACCACAAGCCTAGTGGCTTCAGATAAAAGGTATCCGTTCTTGTTCACACATCTGTGGGTCAAGAGGAGCATCATGAAGCTCCAGGAGCCCCTGTCCTTGACTCCTTGCTATGGAGTGGGTGTAAGTTGGCCTCACTGGGGTTCACTGAGATCACTGCAAAGTCTTAGGAAAGTGACTATAATGGCAATAGCAGAAGTGTAAGAGGGAAGGAGAACCATGTGAAAACCTGAAAAACCAGGGCTAAACCTGTTACACTGTTACTTCTTCCTTTTCCCTTCTCCTGGGATATCCCATTGGCGAAAGCAAGTCACAGGCCTGAAGCCAAAGTAAAAGGTCAAGAAGGCATATTCTGTCTCTGGTTGAAGCAACTGTAAAATCACAAGGATATAGGGCAAGGTGAAGAATTTGGGCCAATATCCCGTGTCTCACACTGTTATTACTCACACTTTACTGAATAGAAACTGTAGTACAGAGAAGCTAGCTGACTTCCTCAAGGTCACAGAGCTCACATTCAGATTCGTCCACCTTCAAAACTCATGCTTCGTTGTTTCATAACAAAAGGTCTCAAGATATATCCTCTCTGATCCATTTCCCTCCAAATAAAGGAGTTCACAAATTGGCATCTCAAAATTCCTTTTGCAAACAATCATCAGAAATTCCACTTTGCTCTCCTGCTCACTTTATCAGCCTAAATGTATAACATGGGCAAGAGTGTGGAGATGAAATCGGCTCTGAAAATGAGAAAATGGATTTCCTTGCCATGCCTCTGCATTACAAATGGGCCAGTCCACAGCAATCACGCTGCACCTGGGACAGTGCGCAGCCCCATGAATAATCCATGTTCCTACACGCTGGCCTCCCTCCAGCGCTGACTCAGCAACTGCTCTCCCACTTTCTGCAAATAACAGCAGCATATAGGTCAGACAAACCTAAGAAAGCAACAACACTCTGAACATTTGGTTGAATCCTGAAGGCAGATAAGGAACTTAAAAATCTAATTGGAGTGTAACCAGTCTCCTAGAACACTCCATTATCTGCAGGATTAAATGCGGACTCCTTTATGGCGTATGGCGGCCATCATGATCTGACCATTGCTTCATATCTGACCAGTACTTTGCCCCTCCATTCCCTGCTCCTCCAACTTGACTCCCATAGCTGTCTCCTTCACCCTCAACCCAAACCATTTGTACTTCCTTAAAAGAAAGCACGTATGTTTGCTATCATCCGTGGTCATTATCTGTGGTCCTTGTTGGTCCCTTTTCCTAGAAAGCTCTCCACCCTTTGTCAGTAATCTAAATTGAATCCCTCTTCAGAAGTAGTTCAGGGGCTCCTTTTTATAGAAAACCTTTCTTAACTCTACCCTTATCCTGTCACTCAGGTCACTTAGGCTCAGGGACTTCTTATTTAGGAAACATTCGGTCCTTCCATCATAGCCTTTCTCAACCTCTGTTAGAATCACCTGTTTACTCATCAGTCCCACAGATGTTGAGCTCTCTGTAACTAATAATACTTTGGCTCTGAATCCACATTGTTCTTGGTATAGTGCCAGGAGTCAGTAATGCTTGCAAAAGAAATAAATGGGAAGGGAAGAGAAAAAGAGGAAAGAAAAAAAAAGGAAGAAGGATTGAAAGGAAGTAGGGAGAGAGTGAGATAAAGAAAGGAAAGAGGAAAAACCCAATATTGTGTCTGAGAAGGTGCTTGGTTGCACATGGCCCCATTACTGTCAATATCTCTGTTCCCTTTCTCCTGGAGTATGTAACTAATATGCACACCTTGCTACTTTCACGTCAAGCTTGTTTTTCCACAAATCTTTCAACTCTAGCAGTCCAACCCCACCAATATCCTCTGTAAATTCAAGCACGTGACCTTTTAAAAGAGTAGAGCCTCTTAGCCCGTTCCTCCCTGTGCTCCTGTGTGATCAATAACCAATCCCAATGACAAATTAATGTTTAATACAGTTGGAAGAACTATAGGAGGAGAGGATTAGCAGAACCTTCTCAGAGCTGTAGTCTTATGGGAAGTTCAAAGACCCTGCTGGGTTTCAGCAGCTGAGTGACAGATGTGAAGATGAAGAAGATGGACCGTGGGTTGGTTCAATCAGTGACCTGGAGGATGGGAGGAGCCCCTGAAAACAGAGTTCTCATTTCTGCTATGGAAATTAGACCCCTGCATCACCATGAACAAGAGTCTCCAGGTTCCAAATGCTGGTCTCTGCTTTTTTCACTTCAACACAACTGTGACTGCACTTTAATAACTGCACTTTCCAAAGTGCCCCTGAGGCATTGCCATACCTGACAAGGCTCTTAATTGGTGTTTTAGTATAATTACTTAGAAAATATATTCTTGGAAAGAATAAATTGAATAGAAGATAGACCAAATACATTCTGGGATTATTCTTTGTAGTCGCTATGATAAGTGTTTCTTTCTACTCTTCCCCTTCCAAAAAAAAAAAACCACAACTTGATGGTACTAAGGCTTCAATGACTTGCTACAACTCTGCAAGATTGCTCTTCTCAGAAATAAAAACAAACTATTTCATGTTTTTTTCATGTAAATTCACCACATTTAGCGGGAGAGGGGAGAAGGAGCTGTTGTGATTTAGGGGTGCTGAACTCCTGACCCTTGCTCTGGCTTTAAAACAGTGTTTGGAGTTGAGTAGAAACAGCAATGACCTCTCTGAGCCTCTGGCTGAAACTCATTCAGCCTCAATATTTTCTATTTATAAATAGAAAATAACTTATTTTTCATTGAACTGTTGTGAGAATCTAAGGAATCTAATGAAATTTAATGAATAAAAAGCAAGGCAAAAGCCAAGCTCTTCCATATTGTTGGGAAATCAGGGATTAGTATTACCATTATGGGCTAGTGTTAGTAGAATATGGCCAGAAAACAGAGAAGACAAGGTATATTGGTCTACTAGGGCTTCCATAACAGAACGTCCATAGATTGAGTGGCTTAATTAACCAAAATTTATTTTTTCACCATTCTGGAAGCTAGAAATCCTGGCTCAAAATACAGCAGGCTTCACTTTTAGTAGGGCTCTCTTCCTGGCTTGCAGGGAGCCTCTGTCTTCTGAGTAGAAACAGAGAAGGGCTCTAGTGTCTCTTCCTCTTCTTGTAAGTACACCAGCTCCATCCTACATGGATTATGGCCCTACCTTCATGACCTCGTTTAAGTTCTATCACCTGCGCACCTGTCTCCAAATACAGTCGCATTGGGGGAAGGATGAATACAAATTCTAGTTCATAACACACGGGTTACTGAAAGCACTACTCTTCATATGTATCTTCTTGACCATTAACAGAAATCAGGCATGACTTTGGGATCTAGTTATCAGGTTTTAGGCTAGTTTAAAATGTCATCTTTTCAAAGAAATCTCCTCTACTGCTCCATCAGGACTACTCTCTATCTTCTCTTGCACCTGCTAGAAATTTCTTCTCCAATAGCATACTCAGCTCCTTGTGACTTGTCTGTCTCTTTCAGGCATGGTGATTTTTCTGAGTCAGAAGATATATCTGCTTTTCAATCTTATATAACCATATTTTTGAGGATTTAAATTAGGTGTCATAAGAACATAGACTTACCTTACCCTTTTTCATCACAGACACCTTCAACTACATTCTGAAAAAAATCACCCTTACCAATTTTTTTGAAATGTCTTGGGCAGATTTTATCACTTCTAGTCATTTTTCATTACTACATGTATAGTTTAAAACTTTAATCTCAAAATGTACTTAAAATTCATCTCTTCTCTATTTTCCCAGTCAAGTCTTAGGCTGAAACTCATCAGATGGAGTGATGTCTTATCAGAATGAAGAGTCAGAGATGAGGCTGGGTAGACTTGGCTGGGAGAGCGATGCAGGACAACTACATAGACACCTGTGGATGATGCAATGCTCAACTATAGGGGGCAAGATTCACATTGCATACCACATGGACACTCCTGCTATAGTTGATCAGGATACAACCATATAAGGAAGCCCTGAATACAGAGTCTTCTGTCTGCTCTTTCAAGTATAATTATTGCAGAGTTTTACAAGAACCCAAAGAAGTGTAGGGAAAGTAGGAATTATCTTGTATAACTGGATATCACTTATCAGTAAAGTGAAGCCATCTTTGATATTGTCCTATTCTATGGACTGAATGTTTTAACCAGTATATTAAAATTTAATCTTCAGTGTGATGGTAGTAGAATGAGGACTTTGGGAGGGCTCTTCCCTCATGAATATGATCAATATTCTTATAGAAGGGAGCCTAGAAACCAGCCCCCTAGCCCTTCTGTCATGTGAGGACACTGCGAGGATGTGGCTGTGAGCCAAGAAGCAGCCCTCACCAGATGCCAAATCTGCTGGTGCTTTGATAGAGGACATCCCAGCCTCCAGAAGGGTGAGAAACATATTCCTGTTATTTATAAGCCATTCAGTCTGTGGTGGTTTGTTACAGCAGCCCATGGAGACAAAGATGTCCTGATTTTGTGTGTTTATCTTCTCCTGGTGATTTTTATACATAATTATAACAATTACACAAATTATAGTTATAATAAATGTACTAGATAATGGTTCCTGGATACTCGCTACCTTATTTCATAAATTCTAATATACATTCTTTCAGTTTCCAACATTTCTGAAATAGTGTGATTTATAATTAATGATATACCATAATTTGATTATAAATAAGCATCTCCCCTCTTCCTGGTACATAATGGTGAGTCCAACAATTGCTGGCATCTTAGAATTGATAAGTAAGACACTGTTCTAAGCACTTCATAACACTTTACAGGTCCCCCTGACCTGCCAAGAGAGCAACACTGTGAGATCACTTATGGCTATTATTCTATTTTACTGACAAAGAAACTGTGACAAGGCAGTTAGTTATCACCCATAGTCAGACCTAATAAATGGAGGGTGTCATGCACTTCATATAAACGGCGTACATGGCCTTCTTAGGGAGGTGGTTGGCTTCCTGCTGACTTCCCACATTCATGAAGATCCTCAGAGTGAGACAACACATCTCCCCCAGCCATGGTGGTGGTGCATCCCCCAAATGTCTTCTCTGGATAAATCGCACCCCTGCTTGGTAGCACCTGGACAACCCCAAACTGTCTACCTCTTCTTTACCCTTTGTCTAAGTTCTTCCATGTCATTGTCCTTAGGAAGACACAACCATTTTTCTGCTCCCAGTCAGATGACCTCCTGCTTGAGGTCACACACACAGATTTCTAGGGAGGTGTTAAGCTCCACTAGTTCTCTGTGGAGTAAAATCCCACCAGTGTTAATCTCTTCTGAGGGATTAGTGGGAGGGAGGCATTTTCCTCCCATCACCACCACAGAGGATTTTCCTCTGCCATAAGGAATATAAGCTCTTCTGCCCATATCTCAGAACTCAAGCTACTCCCTTGGTCTCTGCCCCAAGCAAATGCAAATCTCCACAATGGGTATCTTCTTTGCCTGTTTGATGGGCAGGAAATGTCCTAGAAGATGTATCTTTTCTAGGACATTGTCATAGCCTCTTCTATGACCATTACTCTCCTCAGAGTGCTCACAGACCCAGCAGGGTGTTTGTAAGCTATATCCCCCAAAGGCTAGAATTTCAGAAAAGGCAAGAAGCTTGCTAGCAATGGCTAGCTTAAACATAAACTAGCTGACTTTTCTTTGTTCCAACTCAGCTTACATTTTAGTTCTCCTCTTTTTCTAGGGGTGCTTTCCTTTGCCAAGAATGGGATCTTCAGCCCCCATTCTCCCAGAAATGTACCTGATACCTTTCAAAGGAGCCTGGAACAAGTGAGAGGAGCAGTTTGTCAATGTGTAAACAAGGTTTTCCCTTGATAACCCTCCCAGGTGTTTCATTTCTGTAGATTTGTTTGTTAGTTGATGATATCTATAAAAGAGAAAGGTGTGTGTGCAGATGATACAGAGACCTCTACTTTCAAAGCAGCAAATTTGGATTGTTAAGAACAAGATCAAAAGAGGAATCAATGATAACAGAGAATAACAGCAGCCACAACTGACCACCTAACACCTGCAGGGCTCAGGCTGGGAACACAATGTGGAATTCTCTGAGAGAAGTCATAGCAACACGTATGTGCATGGCCAGACTCTTGGAAACTTCTAAGCAGCCTGTCTTCCCTGAGGCTATATTATGAGAGTCAAAGATGCTCTTCTTTCTTTTTTTCTTACATTTTTAATTAAGAAATTATTTATGTATATATACATATATATTATATGTTTTGACATATGCATACATTGTGGAATGATTAAACCAAGTTAATTAACACATTTATCACCTCATAGTCTTAAGTTTTTTGTGGTGAGAACACTTAATATCTACTTTTAGCAATTTTGAAATAAGGGTTATATGCTGCAGTCACCATGCTGTGCACAGGGATCTCTAGAGTTTATACCTCCTCTTTCCTGGAAACTTTGTACACTTTACAAATAGGTTCTCTAGTTCCTGGCCCTTTGTGATCCATCATTCTACTTCCTGTTCTGTGAGTTGGATTTTTTTTATTATCGATTCCATATACACAGGTAAGTGAGGTCATGTAGTATATGTGTTTCTGTGCTTGGCTTTTTTCTCATAGTGAAACATTCTTCAGATACATTCATGTTATTGAAAATGACAGTATTACCTTCTTTTTTAAAGGTCTAGTAGCATTTGCTCTAGTAATATATGCACATGCTACAGTTTTCAATCTGTGCATCCACTGGTGGACACTCAGGTGATCTTGGTATGGTGCAATGAACACAGCAGAGAAATAATCTCTTCAAGATGTTGATTTCATTTACATCAGACACCCAAAAGTGGGGTTGCTGTGTCATATGGTAGCTCTGATTTTAATGTTTTTAGAATAATCTCCATACTCTTTTTTATAATGGCTATATTAATTTTCACTAACTGATTTTCATTACCACCAGCATTACCTTTTCTTCACATTCTTACCAATATTTGTTGTCATTTGTTTTGTTTTCGTGATAGTCATCCTGACAGCTGTGAGATGAATGGCCCTTTGTACATCTTTTGAGAAACATCTGCTCAGGTTATTTGCTCATTTTCTAATCTCTAATCAGATTAGATTGTTTTGTTGCTATTGATTCATTGAGTTCCTTATATAATTTGAATAGTTATCCCTTATCAGATATATGGTTTGCACATATTTTCTCCTAATGAATAAATTGTCCTTTTATTCTGTTAATTGTGTCTTTTGATGTATAGAAGCTTCATAATTTAATAAAATCCCATTTGTCTATTTATGCTTTTGTTACCTGCACTTTTGGGGTCATATCTAAGAATCATTTCCCAGACCAATATCATGGAGGATTTTTTCCTGTGTTTTCTTTTTAATATTTTATAATTTCAGATCTTACATTCAAGATTTTAATGAATTTTGAGTTTATTTCTGCACATGGTGGGAGAAATTGGTTCCATTCTGTTCTTCATCTGAATATCCAGTTTCCCCAGCACCACTTGTTGAAGAGATTGTCTTTTTCCCATTATGTATTCTTGGCACTTTGGACAGAAGTCAACTGACTACAAATGTGTGGGTTTCTTTCTGTTCTCCTTATTCTGTTCCATTGGTGGATTATCTGTTTTTATGCTGGTACCATGCTGTTTTGGTTACTTTAGCTTTGTAATATACTTTGAAATCAGGTGGTGAGATGCCTCCAGTTTTGTTTTGTTGTTTTTTGCTCAAGATAGTTTTTGCTATTTGGGCTTTGTGTGTGTGTGTGTGTTACCACATAAATTTTTGGATTTTTTTTTCTTTTTTATGAAAAATGTCATTGGTATTTTAATAGAGATTGCATTTAATCTGGAGATTGCTTTGAATAGAATGAACATTTTAACAATACCAATTATTCTAATCCATTAACACAGGGTATCTTTCTATAAATTTGCACACACTCCTTCTTCAATTTCTTCCCACGATGTTTTGTAATTTTCAGTATGTTGAACTTTAGTCCCCTTGATTAAATTTATTCATCAGTGGTTTTTGATATGATTATAAATGGAACTGTTTTCTTGATTTCTTTTTCAGATATTTCATTGCTTATATATGGGAATGCTATTGATTTTTATATCCTTAATCTTACTGAATTTGTTGATTAGTTCTGCCAGTTTCTTTGATGGAATTTTTAGGGTTTTCAATATATAAGATCATGTTGTCAACAAATAGAGACAATTCAACTTCTTCATTTCCTATCTAGACACATTTTTTTCATGCCTAATTGCCCTGGCTAGCAAATAATATGCTTTTAAACATTAAATGTGGAAAGCATCTATGGTTAAAGAGTTAGGTCTTTGGATGTCTCAAGTGATTAGTGATGTTGCAAGAGGAGCAGAATTAAAGAATTCCTATGTATCCTCTGCTAAGATTTATTGGCCCATGAAGCTGCACAACTAGAATTTTAAATAGCTACAGTAACTTGAGCAAAACCACAGAGGCTAGGTTTTTCATAGTGTGTTGGGTCCCATTTAGCTAAAGCACATTGCCTATAAACACCAATTTTGTTAAAATTGCAAAAGGACTTTGAATGTTCTGTGAGCATTTGTGAAAATCAGTAGGCTATGAGAAAGTAATGACGATTCTTAACAAATGAAATAACAGGATGTGAAATATACTTCAGAAAAATTAATCTTCCTACAGTGATTAGGGGGAGAAGAGTGAAAAACGCAAATAAATAGGACAAGCAATTAAAAGGTTATTATAGTAATTCAAGAAAAGAAGTGAGGCCTCCCAAGGACACACTTACTCGGTTCTCCATTCCCAGATTGTGTTATGAAAATTGGAAGTTGCCAGATAAGAGGCCTCCAAATAAAAAAGTGTCTTTCTCATTAGCAGAAAATCTCTTAGTAAAAGGAAACATAAAGAATTCTGGAAAACGTTTCTGAGGACTTGACCTTTGTAACAGATATTGCTGGATGCCATCTGAGAAACACTTCCCCCTTCTTTTATTGGAATAAAAACCCTGTTATTATTTGACATAGCAGTGAACTCAACTATAAGACTGGATTTTCTACTCTTCTTGTGCCTCAGTGTGCTAATGTTAAAAAGATCTAGTTAATGAACAGTGGTAGAAATAGTGGGAAAGCTGCTGAAGGAAGCTAACTCAGATAGAAATTGGGCCCTTTGTCCTGCCCTGCTTCCTCCTGCTGCCAGCCTGGAAGGCTGATATGATGTTAATCTAGCAGCCATCTTGGTCAATGAGGTCACCTCGAGAATGCAAGCAATATGCTGATGGTAGTGAAGCAGAAAATGGCCCTGAACATCTTTTGAATGAGGGGCAATTTCCTCTCTTGTTTAAATCATCGTTGTTCAGTATGTCCTATTTAGTGCAGCTGAACCTAATCCTAGCTAATACAGTGACTATGCAAAAGCAGATCTTGGGAGCCTAGAATTTAACTCCCTTAACATAATTACTAGAGGACCAACCATGAGAATCAGAGAGATATTATCTATGGTAACCTGTTACCTGCTACAGGGCTCCAGCTGTGAAATCTACTCTGTGTAGCCTCTATCAAGATGATGTCATTTTCAGTTCTGTTCCCTAAACTTCTTTACAACATATACCATTTTTTCCAATCCCTACCACCATTTTTGTTTTCCTATTTTTAATAGAGTTGGAGTTTTGCTCTTGCTCAGGCTGCTCTTGAACTCCTGAGCTCAAAGGATCCTCTCACCTCAGCCTCCCAGAGTGTTAGGATTACAGGGGTGAGCCACTGCACCCAGCCCCACCATTATCTTAATTCATTTTCTTCTATTTTCTGTGCTAGTTAAAACACAGCATCCTAACTGGTTTCCCCTTCTCTAGCTTTATGCCTTTCACTCCACTCCTATTGCCTACTCATCTTTCACAGTGCCCACAAGTGCCAGGTCCAAACTCAAATCCAATCACATTGGTCCCTGACCCAAACTTTTATAAAGCTCCAAACTAAGCTGGCAGTGAATTTCTCTTTTTCAACCTTCTTTCTCCGTGAACTACTCCACATATTCCATTTTCCCTTGGCATCTCTTCTTAAATTTCTGGATATGCCACATTGCTGCATGCCTCCTGCCTTTACACTAATACTCTTCCATCTCTCACCCACCTGGCATGCCCTTGTCCACATTTAAAGTCTGTGACAGACACCTAGGGCAGGAGTTTTCCAGTATTTAGTTTGAGAATCAAGGTCCACTCTTAAATGTTCTTGCTAACTACAAAACCTTTTGTTTCTGTCAGTTACATTTATTAATATTTACCATTTGGAAATATAAAATGTGAACAGTTTTTGTCATTTACAAATGACAATTATATATGCTAATATATGCAAAATTGATTATGAAAAAATAGACCATAATTTCCCATGTAAAATGCATCCCCATGTATAATGTGCACTTAGGTTTGGGGCCCAAACATTCAGGAAAACACTCCTGGAGAGAGTGGCCACCTCTCTAGGCCAGGAGAGACACATCTGGGGAGAGATAACACTCCCTTGGCAACAGGCAGATCACGCTGCTGCCCATAGCCACATATTCTGTGAAGGCTGCCCCGCCTCTCGCTCCCAGGAGCCCTTCAGTCCCTGCCATGTCAGGGGCTGTGGGGGAGATAATCATGCACTTGGCTGGTGGGGCAGGATCTCCTGAGGCTGCTCAGGCATCCAGGCAGGTCCCTGGGGACTGTATGGGGTTCCCTGTCCCCTCTGTACAACTAAGCCTCAGGCCTCAGTTCCCACAGCCACAGCCAACCTTGCCAGTCTTCCACCGCCCCCTCCCCTGATTGTGACACTTGGTGGAGGCTACTTGGCCACTCCCACCAGATCCTGGCTTCTCCCAGACTGGACCCCATGTGCCCAGCAGGCCCAGGTAGAAGGATACAGCAGCCCCTGAAGGCCGACTGGGCTCCCCTACCTCTGAGCCATATTGCCAATGCATAATGCACATTCTTGTTTTTCCATCAACAATTTGGGTAAAACTGTGCACATTATACACAGAAAAATATAGTATTTTTAAAAAACTTAATGAAACAAGTAGCAATGTTTTGTTGTTTCTAATTACCCTAGTGTGTGGCTTAATAGAAGACATTTTGCATCTGCATTGATATATTCATTTGGTTGAAATATATGAAGAGAATTTGGAGGACTTTGTGAATGTTATTCTTTGACTCTGCCCCAAAACTCAACAAGTAGTAACCTCTTAAATGTTAGCTACAATATGGAATCCAAAACCATGTTAATGAACCTTTCATCCTCTGTTACACTAAAACCCATTGGTCCCTTGAATGGATCTTTTATTCATGCATGATCTCTATGGCTTCATGCGTGGGTCAGTTTGAAAAACTTCAACTTACTAAACCAGGGATATCCTCCAAATACTGATAAATTGACTATATAATTGAAAAAATTCACACATTTTACTATCACCACAAATTGTCAGAATGTATTTAAGGCTAGGTGTCATGGTTCACTCCTGTAATCCCAGAAATTTCAGAGGCCAAGGCAGGAGGGTCACTTGAGGTCAGGAGCTCAAGACCAGCCTGGGCAACATAGTGAGACCTTGTCTCTACAGAAAACAGACAAAAAAAATTAGTAGGTGTGATGATTCATGTCTGTAGTCTCAGCTATCAAGGAAGTATGAGGTGGGAGAATCGTTGACACTCAGAGACTTCAGGTTACAGTGAACTAGGATCAACATCACTGCCCTCCACCCTGGGCAACAGAGTAAAATGCTGTCTCTAAAAAGAAAAGAAATTAAAAATCGAAAAAATTTTAGAAAAGAGAAATATGTAAGTTAATGGGTATAAAAAATACAGTTAGATAGGAATAAGACTATTTGTTTGGTGATAGCAGGGCAGCTATAGTTAATAATAACTTACTGTATATTTCAAAATAACTAAAAAAAAATAGAGTTGGAAAACTCCAAACACAAATAAATGATAAATGCTTGAGGTGATGGATACCCAGCTACCCTCATTTGAGCATTACGCATTAGATGCTTGTATCAAAATATAACATAAACTCTTACCAATGGGTACAACTATTGTGTTTTCATAATAATTAAAGAATAATTTTAAAAAATAAGTCTTTAAGATTTAGGAAACCATCTAGTTTGTACTGCTGTATACAAGATTTCCAAAATTCTGATTTTTATTTGAAGGCTCAAATTTATCACTGACAACAAACAGTGTTAGTTGTTCCCCTTGAATTAACAGTCTTATTTCATTCATGTATATATTTGCCTAACACCCAGTTATGAATAGCCATAGTTTTTTTTATGTTATTCTTCCAAATCAAAATGATATTCCATGAAAAAAAAGCAGCTAGTTCAGCTTGCAACTCAATCACACAACTACTTTTTTTTTTTTTTTTTTTTGCAGTTTTTGGCTGGGATTGGGCTTGAACCCATTACCTCTGGCATATGGGATCAGTACCCTACTCCTTTGAGCTACAGGCGCCGCCCATCACACATCTACTTTTCTTCAAAGCAGCCTCTGGACTTCAGTATGAGCAAAATACTTTTAGGGCACAACTATTTTTGCCCACAGATATTAAAAAAGTATTACACAGGGCTGATATTTGATAAAAATAATATTTTTTACTGCTCAGTCAAGAACATTCTTAAAGAAAACTGATGCAAGGTGCTGAAAACCACTGTGCCCAGCTGTGCAGCTGAGGGCCAGTGCTCTGGTTAATGCTGCAACACCCACAGTTTTACCTACCATCACTTTTGCACCATCAGTACAAATCCCAACACTGTCATAAAAAACAAAATGTATCTTAGAGTTATTTAGAAAAGAGTTTTGACCTCATGAACCACCTAAAAGGGCCTTGGGACCCTCAGGGTCCCTGGACTCTCCTTTAAGAACCACTCCTCTCCGGAGGGGTCTGGTCCTTCCTCTCCTCTTTGAAGAGCTGCCACTTTTCAAGTCCCTTGATAAGGCCCCTGTGGACACCACTCATTTGTAAGCTACCTCTGTTTGGTCTGGGAGTGGATAACTGAATTCTTTCCCCAGATATTTTGACCTTAGAACTTTGCAAAGTGGACAGTTGATTGAAGTAGCCTCTTTTTGGTATCTGAAGTGGTAAGATGTAAAACTTTAGAGGTGATCGTACTTACCGCCAAAGTGGCCAGGAGACAGAGGCAGCCAGTGAAGCAGAGATGAGACTGGAGGGAAATCTAATGTTAATGTTGAAATAAAGGGATGCATTTTTTTTTTTTTTTGCAGTTATTTGGCTGGGGCGGAGTTTGAACCCACCACCTCCAATATATGGAGCTGGTGCCATACTCCTTTGAGCCACAGGCACGGCCCTAATGGATGCATTTTTTTCCTTTGGTCCACCTGTGTTTTCTAACTTTAATCACCCTATTCTCTCTATAATAAAAGTTCCTCTGAGATGAAGGTGTTTGCATAACTTTTCTATCATTTAATATTAAAATCATCTGAAAAAATTCTGCTCGAAAGACTCCTCATCTGTAAAGCATCCATGATTCCATCCTCTAAGCAAAATTGACTCTATCCCCCACCTTTCTGCCAACATTGAACCTCCTGGGAAGCTCCTGGAAAGCAGTCTAAGCTTAGGGCTTATTTTTATACTCAGATCTTAGCAAATTAAACGTATGAATAGATAAGTAGGGGGAGAGAGAGAGAAGACATAAAAAAGCACATTGACATATACAACAAATCTCATTTCATTCCTTCCTGGCTAAGTCATTTTGGCATTTGGAACCTCCACCAACCCACTTGTAAAATGCCTCGGCCCCTGGGCTGAAGCTGAATTAGGTGAGACATTTGAAATGCCTTCCCTAAGTAAAGTTTTCCTGAGCTATGAAATGTTATCCTTGCCTGCTCAGTTGGAAACGCTGATGTTATGGAAACTCTATCTCTGATGGTTCCTCTAGGATCTGTGATAATCATGAAGTTTATAAAACTTTGTATTTTATAAACAAACATTTGTGAATTGGAAGCATCCAAACGGATCCCAATCGCTTTCCCCGTTTAACTACTTAGTTATTCAAAAAACTTGAAAATTAAGTCCTCCAAACCATTATTAAGTGGGACTTATCCAAATATAAATGTTATAACTCTTTGAAGACTCTTTTAATCTCCATTTCCTCATCTGTAAAACAGGGGAAATAGCTATGGATTCTTGTAAAGATTAAATGAGGCAGCATCTTTGGAGCAAAGTACCAACAGTGTTTAACGTGGAGTAGACCAAGTCAGTTATTTTATAAGCTTTGTCTTCTCTCCCAGAAACATTAGATTCTTCAGGCTTCCTCTCAGGAAGTTCAGATTGAAATGACTTTTATAGATGACCTAACCGGAGCTGAGACAAGTCAGAGGATGTACCTAAATTCACACAGCTTAGTAACTGCGAACACCAGGCCCCACATGGGCTCCCTGGCTCTCCAAACCCTGCTCATCTCATTACACCAGGGGTCTCTGTCTCTCAGGCAAAGAGTGCTGAGATTTTTAGTTCACGTGTGTTATTTCACCTTTGGGTATTTAAGCAAATGAATTTTGTAAAGAATTGAAAATGAATCAGAAATAACAGAGAGTTTTGGAAGACATTACAAGATGAGTAAAAACCTGGACATGAGAATTTGGAATAGAAAGGCATGAATTTCAGTCCCTGCCCCGACACCAGCTTAGAGTATTGGGGGAGTCAGCTAAGCAAAAGGCACAGAAATTCTGTCTTATGTAAAAGGGAAATCTTCTCCTGTCCTATGGGAAAGGAAAACAAACTCACTTTCTCAGCACCTACGTTTGGGCACTTCACAAGCATTACTTCACTTAATTCTTATATCAGTCCTGCTCAGGGTGTATTTCTACTGCTTTTTCTTTTTTTTAGACAGTCTCACTCTGTCACAATCATGGGTAGAGTGCTATGGCATCATAGCTCACAGCAACCTCAGTATCTTGGGCTCAAGTGATCCTCTTGCCTCAGCCTCCTGAGTAGCTGGGACTACAGGCACCCACTACAACACCCAGCTAGTCTTTCTATTTTTAGTAGAGATGAGGTCTAACTCTTGCTCAGGCTAGTCTTGAACTCCTGAGCTCAAGTAATCCTCCTGCCTCGGCCTCCCAGAGTGCTGGGATTACAGGTGTGAGCCACAGCACCTGGTTACCTCTACCATTTATAAGAAATCTAGGGTCTAATAATTTAATCTACCCAGGGTTACAGAATTAGTACCCTTGATTCCCACCACCTCCAACTATTCTACCTACCTTAGAAGATCTCTGTAAGGTGAAACAGGATAAGAGAGGAGAACAAACAAACATGTTACATGGTCCAAAATCTGATGACACGGGTGAAGGCAACAAAACCATCTCCAAATACCAAGTCAGGGAACCCGAGTTTACAGTTTTTGCCTCACCACCCACTACACACGCTGTCGTGACGATGTCACTTCATTTCTCTGAATCTCAGTTTTGTCACCAGTAAAGTGGGGCTTATGAACTGTAGGCACAGACACCTGCCTTAAAGGACTGTTAGGAGGATCCAGCAAGATGGCAATTGTAACAACGCTTTGTGCTCCTCAAAGCCCTATACAAACGTGCGCTATTATTATTACTGGTATTACCATTATTATTACACCATGTTCTTTGGGCAAGACATTTATGTTAAACTGACACAGCACATAATTGGAGTGCTCAAGTTAAATAAATGAAGTCAGCTGTCTGACTCCTTTAAGATAAATGATGTTATTACAACATAATTGTATAACCCCATATAGCTTACAGCAGCAGAAGGATGTGTATTTCACATGCCCTCCTATAATTACATCCCCATGATAATTTTGCAGTTAGTTGCGATGAGCTCTGGTCATGAAAACATGCCAATTTTGTATGGGATTGAAGTCTGGCTAATTTTAGCAAATTGAGAGTCACACAAAAGAAAAGAGATAAATACTATGTTGTTATTTTTCATTAGAGAATTGCTATATTAAGAGGCTGCGATCCAGCTGTGTTTGTTTAAATAAAAGTGTGATTTGAATACCTCCTACAGCTAATGTTCCTGCCAATGAATAAAAGATAAAAACGCGGCTCTGGCTGGATGGGAGTCTCTGTTCTAGCTGACTCGGAGATTTATTGTTTCACATAAGGAAGCTGAAAGCGCGGAGGGCAGACCACACGCGGCGGCCTTTTGTGTATTGTTTCAAGCCGTACCACTAATAGATTTCTTCCACTGAGGCTCCCAGCAATTCAGCTGTGCTCAAATGCTCCACTTAACTGTGAAAAAAATAATAATAAAATAGTAATTATGCCCAAATAGCAAATGCAGCCCAGCTCCATGCCACAAGGTGAAAATAAACAGGGACAAATACCGTTCAGAGAAGCAGCGCTGTATTTTAGTGCCATTGTGACAATGAATTTAAGCCTCCTCAATCCTTTCAAGCAGACCCCTCTCACTTATATCCCAGGGCCTCGCTCTCCCCTGTGTCGCCCTGGAGGACTAGCAGTATTCTCCTGAGATCCATTCCCTAAGCTGGCTGACCCGGAATGAAAGAGGAGCTGTGATATCCAGGCTGTTGCTAGGACACAGGGCAACTCCAACATGTCTGGAGTGATGCGGTAGGATCCTGGCATAGGGATATATTGGTTAAAATCTCCACCCTCAGGCAGATTACAGTCTAATGTGGTAGGATACATGCATTCCCTACCTCAAACCACTAAGTGTGTCTTTTTTTTAAAAAAATAAAAAGCATTATCTCACAACCTGGTCTTGACCTCTCAGTTCTTGCCATCTCTCCATTTTGCCTCTGAAGTGCTCACAGCAAACCTTTTATGAACACACACAGGCACATGTGCACACCACATTCTATTACCTGTGCAAGTGTTACCTGCACCACCACCCCGACTTCTCTTCCCTCCCTTACTGAACTAGCAGACTCTTAATCATTTCCATGATTTAATTCAAACACCATTTCCCAGAAACAATCCCTGCACCACTCCCTTGAATGCTTCCCATGTGGGATGAATGTACCCCCTTTCTATGACAGTGGTGTCCCACACAGTCTGTCCTGCTCAGGAGGCTGGACTGGGCTAAGAGTGTGGTGTCGTGTTTCCCATCCCTGACCTGGAGTGGGGAGAGCACATCTCTTCCTTTCTTTCAACCTCTTCCCTCCCCACCTGGCTTTGCTACCCACCAGTATCGTGGTCCTCACAGCAGGGGTCACTGATAGGGGTGCATCGTTCAGAGGTGCTCAGAGCTGGAACGAAGATAACTATAGTTGTATCATGTTGTTCTGTTTGCCTATCTGTTTTCCCTACTAAGCTTTCCAGGGTGGAAACTGTCTCTTGGTATCTTCACGGCCCCAAACGCTGACTAAATCTTTATAGATGGAGAGCATGAGAAACGGATGGATGAATGGAAGGACAGATAAATATGATGTAGGAGAAGGGGTGGCAGGTGATACATGAAAAGTAAGAATGAGACCAAAATGAGAAACAGTTCATGTACAATTGGGGGGAAAGGCAGGTCCTTATGGAGAAAGCGACCACGGAGGCAAGGCAGGTCTTAGGAGGAGGAAAATGCTGTGAGGACAAGAAAAGTGACTATTTAGCAAACTCACCAGAACCTATGCCATCCAATAGTTACTTCACAAGTCAACACTTCGAAAGCCTACACATTGCTTCAGTAATAACCATCCTCTGACTATTTCGAAGTGGTTTCCAGGCTCTCCCTACGTAAGCGCTGCTGTACTCCAGATGGCTTTTCTCACTTTTTTCTGAACCCAAATCTAGACTCACCAGCTTCATTTCCCATCTTACCATTCTGTCAAAGGTTGAACTGCCCATGATTTACATGCACAATATGTGTGGAATCTTTTGAATGAAGTGACTGAAGTTACAAACTCAGAATTGCCACCACTGGGGACAATAAAAGTGTCACTTCAGGCTTGGCACCCGTAGCTCAGGGAGTAGGGCGCCAACCACATACACCGAGGCTGGCTGGTTCAAGCCTGGCCCAGGCCTGCTACACAACAAGGACAACTGCAACCAAAATATAGCTGCATGTTGCGGCGGGGGCCTGTAGTCCCAGCTACTTGGGAGGCTGAGGCAAAAGAATCGCTTAAGCCCAAGAGTTTGAGGTTGCTGTGAGCTGTGATGCCACTGCACTCTACTGAGGGCAACATAGTGAGACTCTGTCTCAAAAAAAAAAGTGTCACTTCATCACAGTCACCACTTCATGAACAAGCATTGCCTCATCCAAGGTAGGGGAAGGAAAAGCACTTCATACTGACTGCTAAACCCTGTGCACCTTATCTAACTTTGCTGAGTTCCAATCTCCTCTTTTGCAAATGACAACAACAACTGCATCTAAGACCATTGTCAAAATCAAATGAGATAAATATTGGGGTAAACCATATTACATTGCCATTTCATAGGTGAAAGGTTGGCAATTTTATGTAGTTCAATGTAATAGAATAGTGATTAGAATATGGTAAATGTTCAGTGTACATTAAGAATAAATCTCAGGGCTCAGCGCCTGTGGCTCAATCCGCTAAGGCACCAGCCACATACACCTAAGGTGGCAGGTTCGAATCCCCAGCCCGGGCCCGCCAAACAACAATGATGGCTGCAACCAAAAAAAAAAAAAAAATGGCCTGGCGTTGTGGCGGGCACCTGTGGTCCCAGCTACTTGGGAGGCGGAGGCGGGAGACTCGCTTGAGCCCAGGAGTTGGAGGTTCCTATGAGCTGTGATGCCATGGCACTCTACCCAGGGGGATAACTTGAGGCTCCATCTCAAAAAAAAAAAAAAAAATCTCAGTTGTGTTTGAATGATAAATACTAGTTTAAATTTCCACTAGGCAATCTAGTAGCTGTTCTAAGCAAGTCGTTTGCTGTTCCAACCACATTTTCTTCATCTGTAAAATACAGTTGATGATATTTGCCTTTTAAGGTAGCTACGGCAATAAAAAGAAATTCAAATTATCCATCACAAACAGTGTACTCAACCAATAGAAGCCTGCATGATTGCAAAAGACCAAAGCCTATAAAAAGACCATAGTATTTCAGAAAAAAAAATGTAGAAGATTTTTCAAGAGCAGGTTATAAGCATAGGTATTGAGGCCTTATGTTAAAATATTCTTTATTGAAATCCTACGACTATACACAGGATGCTGCAGAACTGGTGTGCGGGAGCTGATTCAGTTTAGGCCAAGAGGGGGCCTGAGTGGCTGCTTGCCAGGAGCTGTTAACTCTTACAGGCTCTGGAAAGTCAGCGAATATGGTTGACACTATCGGTGTCAATTTAAATAACCAGAATGCCTGAAGTCTAAAAAATCTATTCAAACAGTAACCTTCATGATCAAATTAAAAGTATGGATTTTTCCTAAAGATAGGGCATGAGTATCAAAAAGAGATGTGAACTACTCAGAGGGCTCTGATTCATGGCAGAGGGTTCTGACTAGAAGAACATAAAGAATGAGTTTATCCAGGCCAACAGGAACAATTGTTACCATTATCAGCAATATGTCTTCTACACCTCTACATAACTTTTTGAACATACAGAATATAGGTATAACTGTTTGATATGTTTGTCTGCTAATTCTACTTCCTTGTTAGCTCTGGGTCAATATCATTTGGTGGCCAGTTTTCTTTGTCTCATTGGGGGTCATAGTCTTCTTCTTTATTGCAAACCTAGTTTGTTGGGTTTCATTTTAAAACGTTTATTTTTTTTCACTTTTTATTTTAGATTACTATAAAAAGGTACATATGATTAAGTTACATTGTTTGCATTTGTTTGGTAAAATTCCAGCTGTAGCTGAGTCCTTCAGGCAGGTGGTATGCCATGTTCCCCTACACTGTGTCCATTATGTGGGAGTTTACCGAGCCCTTTTCCCTCTTTCCTACTTGAATTTAATCGTGTTTTTCTCTCATGTGAGCCTGTAGTTGTTCATCTACTTCTTTCAAATTAGTATTGAGTACAAGGGGTGCTTGCTTTTCCATTCTTGAGACACTTTACTAAAGAAAATGTTGTTCAACTCCATCCAGGTAAATACAAAAGATATAAAGTCTCCATCTTTTATGGCTGAATAGTACTCTGTGGGGTGTTTGTGTATGTGTGTGTGTATCACAGTTTATTAATTCATCCATGGGTTGATAGGCATTTGCTTTGAGTCCTAATCTTGGTGATTATGAATTGAGCTGCAATAAACATTCTAGTGCAAATGTCCCTATGATAAAATGATTTTCTTTCTTGTGGGTAGATACCTCGTAATGGGATTGAGGAATCAAATGGAAGGTTAACTTTCAGTTCTCTGATAATGCTCCATCCTTCTTTCCAAAAAGGCTGTAATGGTTTACAATCCCATCAAAAATGTTTTTGTTTTAATTTAATACAAGGTATTATGAGTTTTGCTTCATTTTGTGCTGGATACTTTTTGTATTTCTATCAGCATTTATGAATTTTCTTCTTGGATCCGGTTAAGTTCACTGGAAACAATTTGATCCTTTCAGCTCTGGCTTTTAAGATTTTTTAGGGGGGATTAGAGAGCAGTGCTCAGTATGGGGCTATTTATTCCCCACTACTGAGTCAAAATCTTTGGGTACTTTACCCAAGTCCCAGTGTATCTTGAGATTCTCCGGAGTGACTGGTAGAAATAGTCACCTTGACCAGACCTGGGTAGGTGCAAGACCCTGTTGCTGTGTCCTCTCCGGTGCTCTTTTCCCTGTTCTCATGTTGGTTCCCTACCAGCATTAGCTGATTACTGTACTGAATAATCAAGAAGAATCTTCTACAGATTTCTGGAGTCACTCTGTGCAGCTTCCTCTTCTCCAATACTCAGACCTGTAGACTCCACATGCCTTGATGACCCTGGACTGTCAGCTGCATCTCCTCAACTCAAGGGGTCCAAGAGGCTCCCTGTGGTTTCCTGCTTTCTATATGAGGTCCTGGAAACTGTCTCAAGGCAATAAGATGGAACAACAGGCTTTATTTCATGTGTTTCTCCTCTTCAAAAGTCTTTTAGTTTTCTTTTGTTTGGGGGCTTTATACTTTGTTCCTTTCTTGGTTCTTGCAGGTGAGAGAGTAAATCTAGTTCCTGTTATCACATGAGGGGCAGGAGGGGTCTAACTCTTCATTTTTAAAGTCTTTTTCCTCTCTGTAATTACATTTGGGTTTTTCAAGTTCACTGATCTTTTCTTCTGCATTTTCTAATCTGCACTTTAATTCCAACCAGTAATTTTATTGTTATATTTTATATTTTTCACCTTTTGAAGTATCAGTTTACTCTTTTTTATGTCTATCATCTACTTTTTTCAGGATGTTTATGTTTTTTATAAGTCCTTGAGCAAATTTTTAATATTCAATAATTTAAAAATAAGAGTTGTACTAAGGTTTTTGTCGTTTCTGGTTCTGTTTCTAGTATAACTTTTCTTCTGAGTCAAAACTTTGTTTCATCACAGAATATTTGTACTAGATTCTGAATTATTTTATGTTTTATTTTGGTATTATCTTTTTTATAGGTTTAAAATATGTTTTGACTCACCATAAAGTTACTGAAGATCACTTTAATTATTTCAAGTCTTATTTTTAAACATTTTTATGGTTAATGTACCCTCTACTATAACTGTTATTCTATTAACTTGCTGAGGTCTCAATCTCAGCTATGCTTTAGACAAGGTCCTTCTACCCTGGCCAAACATCATTTGAACATCTCCCAATCTGGTGTGAGCTCTGGCAGTTGTTTAAATTGTATCCTAATACTGCTTGGTTTTGTTCAACCTTGTGGAATATTATTTGATGCCTGGATAAATTAGAATCCAGCCAAAGTTTATAGTACCTGCATGGACATTTCTGAAACTTTTCAGTACACAGTTCTCTACTATCCCATAATTTGACTAGCAAATTCCTGCTGGTACAGCATCCCCCACACAGGGCTAGACAGGGACCTCCATCTAGGTGCAAACAGGCCACCCATTCTAGGCCACACCCTCTGGGCTCTAACAAGGTCTTAAAGCAGCCTGAAGGGTTCCAGATGTTCCTCCTTGAATAGGAAGCACACACACTAATTTTTTGCATGAGCAAAAACTACAAAGGTGGCATTCCTGTGCTAATTCTAGGATTTTTTAGAATCATTTTCTGCTTGCAGATCTTTGGCAAATTGTGACACTCTGCCCCAAGACCCCTGCATGCAGGATTTAAAAAAGCAGCATTTTAAATACCCTACACTGAAGACTGGGGGTGGTTCCCATTTGGGTTCCCCACCCCCCAGCCCCACCCCTACTTCTTACCCCCCTACCCCCGTCAGGGGTTCTGTTCTCCTCTGTTTGCCCTCTTTTTCTCATCATGTTTCTCAATCTTTCTCCCTGTCAATAAACTACCCTGTCACTTACCCATGTGGTCTATGGTTTCATTCTTTGAACCCCAAGACCAATAACTCCACTTATTGGAGAAATTCTAATAGGAAATTCCAATTTCTCAGCTGGCAAAATTCCAGCAACACTGCTACTTCTACCTTCCCCAACTCTGAGTCAGGTCCCCTCACTCAGTGAGAAAACCAGGCTCTGTGTGGGGTCCCCGTCCCTGCACTTCAGTCCAGAAAGTTCCTCCAGGACAGACAGAACTCACCTCATTCTTCCTTCTCCTCTGTGAGATCACTTTCCTGTAATCTTTGTTGTGCAATGTAAGGAATTTATTTTATATATTTTGTCCTGTTCCCTAACTGTTTTGAGTGGAAGGGTGAATCTATTCTCAGTTTCCCCACCACAGCTGATGGAGAAAGTCCTCCTTGAGTTTTCTCTCGGCACTTAAAGAGACCATTGCATTATCTTCCAGTGTATGTGGTTTCTGAAAAATCTTCTGTAATTCTTATTTTTTTGTTCCTCCATATGCAAGATAGCTATTTTTGTCTAACTTCAGGATTGTATAATTGTCCTTCGTTTTCATCAGTTTGAATATGACACACCAGGATGTTTTGGGGGTGGGAAATTGCTTGTGTTATTTACCTGTCTTGATTTAAGATACCTGTTGGTCTAACAGAAGGTTTATTTTCCAATATTTACTTCACCTTATATTTTTATTTTCTCCTCCCACTGCCCTCATAGAGGATCTATTCCTTACATACCACTGGTTCCTCAGTACCTCTTAGCCTAGCAATGTGTGGTGGTAGTCATTTGCTTCTTTTCTGAATAAATCTCATTCTTAGACAAACATTATGCTCCTGGATAGGGTGAAACCTGCTTGGTAATTTAGAGTTTAGTACGTAATCCTGTTTCTTCACCCTTTGTATTTTAATCCAAATGCTACCAAAAAATCTTTCTCAGAGAAAATGAGCAGTTTTACTTTCCAGCTGTGTGACCTTAGGCAAAGTCATTATTTCTCTGAACCTGTTTTTTTTTTTTTAATGTAAAATAGAAATAACAAAACTAAAGAGATTAAACATGGTTAAAATAAGCACTTATATCTGTGACATGGTGAGTACTGGATATATTTTTTTTATTAACTTATTAATAGTAGCATGAGAATGAATGACTTGAAGCTCTAATTAACACATGCAAAAGTTATAGCTTACATTTAAACTCAGCTTCTGGGAAAAGAGCCTGTTTAACTAGTTACTATACAGAGTAAAGATGAAGAATCAATGTTCACCATTAGGATATGAGAGCATGTTAGAACAACAAGATGTTTGAGAATGGGTACAGGGAATTGGGCCAAGGGGGCCCCTCTGAGCCTGGTGCACCTTCATGGGCTGAGGTCCGTCCTCGGTGAAATCAGGTCCCTGGGAGATGCAGTATGATGACGTGTTGAACTAAGATATGTTCAGAAGTCAGGCAATGCTGAGTTTAAAATCAAGATCTTCTACTTATAAAATGTGGCAATTTGGGAAAATTACCCAATCTCGCTAAACCTTAATATCTTTCTCTGTAGCGTGTCAATTACAATATCTCTCTTACAGATTTCTCAGAAAGACTAAATGAGATAACATGTGAATGAGCCTGGAGATCGAGGAGGCGATATGTTGTTTACAAAGCACTTGTGAAGCCTTATGAGCCTGATGTGTCCTGCCTGGAGTCCCAGCTCCTCAGGAGGCTACAGCAGGGAGGATCACTTGAGCCCATGAGTCTGAGGCTGCAGTGAGCTGATGGCACCACTGCCCTCTACACTGGGCAATAGAACTAGACCCTGTCTCTAAAACAAGAAAGACTAAATACAAAAAAAAAAAAAAAAAAACCAACACATATAGTTAGGCCTGTATCCAGCTGTCACTGGCAGTAGAGAGTGGACAGGAACAGTCGGGGACCAGAAGACCCACAGATATTACCCAGCAACAAAAAATACAAAATAAAGAAATAAATATCACATATACTAACAAAAAGGAGTGTTGTCGACTAGGAAACAGTAAGATGAGCCAAAGGCACACAGAGCCAAAACTCAGAAATACAGGAGAGAGATGCCAAGGGGGCAGCTCAGACACCAAGATCAGGAAGCCAGGGGGAAAAGTCAGGTAGACCACACGTGTGCAGGGCAGAGTCAGCTAAGCTGGGGGTTTAGGGGTGCAGTGTGTCTGAAGCAGATGGGGATTCTGCAAGGAATTACAGGCCAAGTCACCTCTACAGAGCCTTCCAGCCTGTAGATTCTTAGGATTCTCTGGTTTTGCCTATAGATGAGAAGTTTCAGGCATCCCACCTAAGGAGGTGTGGAGAGGGGGAAGGGAGGAGGGGAGAGGAGGAGAAGGAAGGGACTCAGAAGAGGGTGAGGTGATGAAGGAAGCTTGGAGAGGAAGAGAACTGGGAAAGGACTGTGGAAGGAAATGCAAGAAACAGGAACGGGGAAGGACAGAGGGAAGTAAAGGAGGGAATGAGAGAAAATGAGGAAGGGAAGAAAATGTACACGTTAAAGCAGGAAGAACATGATCACATTTTTGAGAGAGGGGAGTACAAGAAAGAATGTGTAAAGTATCATTCATTCGAGATAAGCCGCAATACAGGGGTGGGGGTGGGGAGAGAATCACCTCAGGTTGTAACTGCCATAAGTACCAAATAGTTACATTTGCTGCATTTATAAACAGATATCTTTTGGCAAGTGAATCAAAAAGGCCTCCACAAGACATGCGATTCTGGGCTCCAGTCCATTCACTCTGTGAATTAATTGACTTTATTTGAACTCTACTGTTTTCAGTCGGAGAACTCACTGTGAACATGTTGTATGTATCTCAAGTATCAAATGCACTGCAGCCAGATTCTGAAACAGAGCCAGAAACTGTTCATTAATCAGACAGGGGTTTCTCCGTGATTAGGAAAGACAACCGAGAAATAAATAAATAAAATAAACCGCTAAACTCTTTGCGAAGTCTTCCACATTTCTCCTTTCACTCTAGAAGCTGAGACACCCCTGGAAACTGAGTAATTGTACTCATGGCGGGGGGTGGAATATGATACCTGCTTTCAAAGTAACATTTATTCCTAAAACCTCATTTCCAATTTGCTTCTCATATCTTACTTGAATAGACTCACAAAGCCAGTTGTTTTTCTTCTCTTACAACATAAAAATGATGACAGTTCAATATTGTATTGCAAAAGCAAAATGTCTTTGAGAGGACACGAGTCCTTAGAGTAAATGTTCTGGGCAATTTCTAAAGCTTTTATGTTTTAAAAGGTCAAAGCACATAGTGTTCTGGGATTTATAGGAGCGAGTCAAAGATAAATATGCCAAGTCTCTGAAACAAATTAACAAATTAGACAGCTAGAGAGATGGGTGGATAGGGAGAAGGACAGGTAGATGGAGAAATGAAGCAATGCTCACAGATGTCCAGTGTCAGGCTGGACCACAGCCATAGATAGAAGCACACACCCGAGGTCTGGTGTAGTCCAGCTGCCACTGGTACTGGAGCTGGGATGGCTCTGACCTAGGAACATTCCCTGTCTGTTTCATTATTTCTTCCTCTCCCCTCCATAGCCCACCTTGGGCGAGGAAACACAGGAGACAGTGACAACATTCAGAAAAGGGCAATGCTTAGGAGATTTCCTGAGGGTAAGGGCTATAGGCAAGGAAGGCAAGATCTGCTAACAGGAAAGAGTTAAGTCTGGGTCACAACACTCAGCCACTACCCCCTTGACAGGTTAGTTGGAAATTATTAGCAGGGACCCATATACCATCCTTCTTCTAGTATACATAGGTGACCAAAGTGACAAGAGTCTCAGGGAAATATTAGATCATGGGGGAAATGATGAGATAACTGAGAAAGACAATTGAAAGGAAAGAAATAGTGAAAACGGATTAATGTATAGCAGTAGCAACAGTAGCAAACAGAGCAATAATTCAAAATATATAATTAAATATCTATGCTGATAAAAAAGGAGATAGTCCAGAGAGCATAAAAGAAGAACAAATCAGTAATAAGAATGTATGAAACATAGTTACTTGGATTTATTGAGTATAAGAACATTATTGCTATAATAAAAACCCAGTGGATAGGCTGAATAACAGAATATGGAGCCAAAGTGATTTAGTAAGCCCAAGGTCCAGTCAAAGAATCAGAGAAGGTATTTTAAAAGTTCGAATAAAAATAAAATAAAATATAGAAGAGATATGTAAAAGTGTCAATATTTCACAATAATCCAAGAAGTGAATGAAAGTAGAACAATGTATTCAAAAGCAGTGACTAATAATTTGCCAAAACAAAAAGATAAATGACACTTAGATTTAAATAGATCTAGAGTTCAGCATAAAATAGGTTTTTATTAATGCCATGAGATAGTAAAATAGTTTTTTTTTTAAGTACCCAATTCACAAAGAGAAAACATCTTATAATAATAATTACGGAGAGTTAAAGCAATTTACCTAAAGTAGGACAGGAATCACGTTAATATCAAATATTAATAGCCATATTGAGTATAAGAAGAAAATATAAAACTTCTGTTTTGAAGAAAAAGACCTTAAAATTATGCCATTTTTGAACCAGTAAAAGAAAATATGATCTTAGTAAAAGGAATTATAGTAAAGGAGGAGGAGGAACACAAGGGAAAAAAAAAAGATGATACATCAATCAATAAATATAATCAATG
Organism: Galagoides demidoff; assembly: GCA_963574575.1. NCBI lineage: Eukaryota > Metazoa > Chordata > Mammalia > Primates > Galagidae > Galagoides > Galagoides demidoff. The sequence continues at coordinate 55,610 of CAUYQV010073589.1, read as the reverse complement.
TGGTAAAAATAAATCTTAATACTATTTATAATAACTAAAGTATTTTACCCCAAGATAGATATTTTCAGATAGTTTTATAAAAATCCAGCAATGTTAAATATAAGAGATTTAAATTGAGAAAAAAAGGTTAAAAATAAGCAGATGGGAAATTTATGCCAAGCAAACACTGAAAAGCAGAATGCGAGAGCATCAAATTTTATAGGAGACAAAATAGAACTTAAAAACAAAAAATACAGTCTACAATACAACTCATAAGACAGGAATATATAATGAATCATGAACATATATGATCCTAATAACATATCCTCAGACTATAAAAAGGAACAATGTGCCTGATGACATAGCAGGAAAAAACTAAAATTTTAGTAATAAATTTTGATTTTTTTATCACAGACACTGAGAAATTCAGCAGACAAAACTTTAAACATTATCATTAAAACCTTGTAAATAAGACAGTAAAAATCTTCATACTGATTAAAGACCTTTTTTGTTCAAGCATATTTGAAAACCTTATAGGATTTATCCAAATATTGGACTATCAACAAAAACAAAGAACATAGATCGTGCAAGCTATATTCTCTAATTACTATTTTATAATATCATAAACAGTTACAAAACAATACCCTTTTAAATCCTCATGTTGAATAATTAGAATACTGTTAAGTAATATACCAGTAAAAATTAAGTCAGAACAGAAATTAGTAAAATTTAGATCTGAAAAACAATAAAGGAGCCACATAACAAAATCTGTAAGATACAACTATAACAGTATATAAAAGAAAAATTTTAGCTATTAATACTTTTTTAAATAAGAAAGACTGAAAACAAATGAACTAAGCATTTGATTTTAAAAAGCTAGAAAACAAATACCAAAGTAAGTACCCTAAAAAAAAAGAAGAAGAAATATAAAAGCAAAAATAAGTGAAAAAGGAAAAAACAAATAAATGGAAGAGCATAATAATTTTTAAAAAATTAATAATATATTGGCCAGCACCTGTGGCTCAAGGAGTAGGGTGTCAGCCCCATATGCCAGAGGTGGTGGGTTCAAACCCAGCCCTGACAAAAAAAAAAAAAAATTAATAATATCGGTAACTATCTAGCAAGAACACAAACTAAAAGAATCAAATACATTTATCAAAACCCATAAATAAACCTTACCAGCCCAAGGATAACCCTTAATTAAAAAAAAAAATTAACTATGACATTGGGAGAATCCCAAGATGGAATGAAGACTGACATAAACATGTCTAACTATTGTATAAAAGTATAGCAGACCCCACTGAAAAGAGTGGCAAAAAAAGAGAGAGAGAGAAAGAGGGAGAGCAAAAGAAAGAAAGGGAGGGAGGGAAAAGAAAGCTGCTGACCTACCTAACTTTGGAAATGACTGGGAAATACCTAAAGAAATAACCTTTTCCCATAATAGCACACTTACAACATTAAGATGTGGTGAAAATGTGATTGTCAAGCGAAGTTGTACAGGAATCTTCACTTTAGTATTTGTCAGTATGTAACACAATGTCAAATTACACAGATTTTTCTGTATATTCAGTAGAATGTTATTCTAGAAATGTTACCAGTTGGTAGCTGCTTTTTTCACATAATCATTCAAAACAAAAAAAGAGAGAGAGAGAAAGAAGGAGAGGAGAGTGGTGAGAAGGAGAGGGGCTGAGGAGAGGAGAGAAGAGGAGAAGAGAAAAAAAGAAAGAAATCAGCACTAAGGTGCTTCTCACAGAGGTTTGGGTTAAAAATTCTGGAGATGTTAAACAAATATACTGGGATTAAGCAAATTGGTACTTTGTAAAGATTAAATAAACAAATACATAGGGAAGAAGAGACAAATCTACTATACAGAAGAATTCCAAGTAATGTATGTAAATACTATCCTCAGAGAACGGAGATAACTCCTTACCTCTTGAGTGTGGACTATGCTTAATCACATTCTTCCAAAGACTACGGTATGGAAAGTAATGAGGAGAAAGGAATCTTACAGTGCTGAAACTTGGAAAATATCACCTGAGCCAGATGAGCAAGGCTAACATGCTCAGCAATGTCACTGACTCATTTGACAGTGATATCAACGTGGTGTATGCCCTTGATATGAGATGGTCAGAATAACACTTCCTCCCCCACTTAAAAAAAAAAAAAAGCAGTCTAAATGTGCGAAAACACCAGAAAGTGGGTAGCACATTCCACAAAATACCTGACCAGTATTCTCAAAATTATCAAGGTCATCAAAACAATAAACTCATGTCATAGTACAGAAGAGATTATGGAGACATGAAAACTAAACATAACATAGTATGGATGGGATCCTGGAACAATAAAAGGATATTAGGAAAAACTAATGAAATGAAAATAAAGTATGGATTGTGGTTAATAGCAGCGTGTCAATATGGGTTCATTAATTACGATAATGCACCGCACTAATGTGAGATATGACAATGGGAAAGATGGGTATAGTGCATATAGGAACTCTTTGTATTGTCCTTGTACATTTTCTGTAAATATAAAACTATTATAAAATAAAATGTTTATCAAAAATAGATTTTAAAATCTAAAATGGGGGGGGGGGCAAGATGGCTGACTAGAGCCAGCTTTCTACAGAGGCTCCCATCCAGAAGGAGAGATAAACAACACAAGTTTCTCAAGAAAGCTGATGGTTTGGAGCTGAGCTAGGAGAGAATATTGAGGAATACACATTACCCCTGCAGAAGCAAGCTGTGACCCCAGGGAATCAAACTATAGGTACAAACCCATTGCCAAGTGGTCATGAGTCCCCTCCACCATAAGAACTGCTCTTCAGATCTCTTTTTTTATCCCACAGGAGAGGGTTGCTAAAAACCAGATCTCCTTCCCCAGAGAGATCCCACTAGTGAGCCTAGGCATTCTCCTGGCTGGCATAAAACTGAACATATATTATACCTGCAATTCTAAACTCCTAGCCCACCCCACACTCTGAAAGCCTGTCCCCTGCAGAGTCCAGATTGTTGGGCAATTTATTGAGAGGTATGGGCATGGTGTGGACTGCTACAAGTCTGTGCTGAAACAGTTGCACAGGAGTAAAGTGAAGATTGTGGAGTGAGGGAGCCAAGCAGGAGAGGGAGTAACATAGCCCATGGCAGAGCATGGCAGTAGTGGAGGTGGCAACAGGGCTGACAGTCCAGGTCATATTTTAAAGAAACAATTACCATTTCTCTTGGCAACCAGAGGGAGCCAGGCCTCTATCCTGGGGGCAGCCACAGGTGGAGCAGAACTGGAACAAAAACACAGGCTCCGTGAATTGAGGGTATGTCTGCAGTGGTACCTGCCCGGGCTGGGCGCTGCCAGGACTGAGACTAGAGTATGCATGCAGTGACTGCACTCACCCAGTGCAGGGCTGAGGCAAAGTCCCAGATTTTGTGGACTCAAAATGCACATGGCCCATGGTGGAGCATAGCTGGGACAGAGTCGCAACCTCCACTACAATACTTACTGTGGCAGCACCAGCCCTGGGCAGGTGGGACAGAGATGCATCCTCTCTGAGCTCTACACCTGGCCCACCACAGAGTTCAGGGGAGGGAGACAGAGACACAAAATCTGTGAGAATAAGCGTGGCAGTGGCCCATGCTGAAAGGAGTTGGGCTTCAGACCCATGAGGTTGCTCTGGTGGAAGATTATTAGACAGAGGAGGCACTGATCTCCCTTGTCTCAGGCAGGCCCATATCCCTATCACTTTGACCCACTAAAGGGAGCTGGGTCACAGCCCTATGGGGCTACCAGTGGCAGGATGAGGCTATGGCATAGGGCAAGGAAGGAAGCACCAATTCTTCTGGCTTGACTCTTGGCCTGGGCAAACCTTCCCATGCTTTTGACCACCAGAGAGAGCCAAACTCCAGCATCTTGGGTTTCTGGGTCCAAGCTGCCTGTAGAACCCTACTGCCAGGTTGTTGGTCACGGATCAAACTCTCACAGTTGAGCAGTGATTTGTACTGGCCAGAATAATTGCTTTTGGAACTATCTACTCAGGCAGTCCACCCAGGGACCCTCCAAGGTTGAACTGAGGTTGTGTTGAACTGGGAGGGACTGACTCCTCTTGCAATAGGTACTGAGGAGGGGCAGGGGATCTCAGTTTCCTGGATATCCTCCTAGCTGAGATTTTTATCCATATCTTGTGACTCAATAGGATCGGATAGTGGCTGGCCGACTACAAGTCAGAGCCACCTAGCCCTATCACACCAATTTGGTTCTCAGAGTCTCTAGCTGCATGTCTGAAAGGGACCTCTGTAAAGCTGTAAGGAAAAAGCCACAATCACTAATCCCTGCTCTTTGGTAAATGGCTAGTTAACTACATTCCTGCAACCCCCAATTCAATCACACCCTTCCAGTTTTAATACTCAATCTACAGAAATTAAGCATGTGGTGGAACAAGAGGAAGAACTCTGGGAACATGAATAATCAGAGAAATCAACTCCCCCAAGGAATGACAAAGGGATAAGTCAGAAGATGCCATTCATAAACAAATGGCTGAAATGTCAGGAATAGAATTCAGAATATGGATGGTAAATAATATTAATAAATTTGAGGAAAAGTTTGATATTGAAATCCAAAAAGTTGTACAAAAGTTGTCTCAAGAAGTAAATGAATCCAAAGACAAATTTACCAAGGATATGGACATAATGAGAAAGCAGATAGCAGATCTCAGTGAAATGCAATTACTTGAGGAGCTCTGAACTTCAGCACAATCCCTCAGTAATAAAGTGGAGCAGGCAGAAGAAAGGATTTTGGAAGTTGAAGACAAAGCTTTTGAAGGTTCCTAAATGTTCAAAAAAGTAGACAGATGGAGAGCAAAAATTGATCTTTCCCCAAGAAAGTTGTGGGACCACTCCGAAAGATCAAACATTTATCTTACAAGAATTCCTGAAGGAGAAAAGGATGGTCCTAAAAGCACAGATCCATTATTCCAACAGATTATGAAGGAGAATTTCCCAAGCATTGCAAGGAATACTGAAATTTAGATAACAAACAGTTTCAGAACCCCAGCATGACTCAATCCAAATAAAGCATCTCCTAGGCACATTGTAATTAATTTCACCAAAGTTAAGACAAAGGAGAAAAGTCTGCAAGCAGCCAGACATAAGAAAAGCATTACACACAAAGGGAGAAATATCAGAATGACTACCAATCTCTCAGCCAAAATCTAAGTCAGAAGAAGTTGGTCATCAACCTTCAACCTGCTAAAACAAAATAACTTCCAGCCCAAGATCCTGTATCCAGCTAAACTAAGGTTCATCTGTGATGGAGAAATCAAATACTTTAATGACATAGAGATGTTGAAGACATTTGCCACAACTAAACCAGCTCTCCAAGATATTCTCAGTCCAATCCTCCATAATGACCAGCAGAATGGTCTACAACCAAAGTAAACTCACCCAAAAACTTTTGAACAAAACCTAACTTGGACAGGAGGGTAAGGACTAAAAATATACACTAGACATTTGAAAAACATAACACCCAAAACATTATCATGCTTTTCAATTCTCTCAATTAATGTGAATGGCTTAAATTGTTCTCTAAGGAGACATAAGTTGGATGACCGGATACACAAACTCTGACCATATATCTGTTGCATAGAAGAGTCTCACTTTATCTTAAAGGATAAAAATAGACTCAAGGTGAAGGTATGGACTTCTATAATTCAGGCTCCTGGAAATTAGAAAAAAGCAGCTGTTGCAATTTTATTTGCAGATACAATAGGCTTTAAACCAACAATTGTAAGGAAAGATAAGGATGGTCACTTCATATTTGTCAAGGGAAACACCCAACATGAAGAGATCTCAATTAACATTTATGCAAAAAGCTAGAATGCTCCTCAATTTATAAAGGAGACCCTAACAGACATGAAAAATTTGATAGCTCCCTGCACCATAATAGTTAGAGATTTTAAGCCAACTTTGGCAGTGTTGGATAGATCCTCCAAGATTAAACTAAGTAAAGATATTTTACACTTAAACTATACCATAGAACAACTTGACTTAACAAACATCTACAGAACATTTCATCCTAATAAAACTGAATACACTTTCTTCTCATCAGCCCATGGACCCTCCTCCAAAGTTCTTTGGTGGTCACATCCTAGGTCACAAGTCTAACCTCAGCAAATTTAAAATAATAGAAATTATTCCTTGTATCTTCTTGGATCATCACAGAATTAAAGTTGAACTCAACAACAACAGGAATCTTCATACTCATACAGAGTCTTGGAAGCTAGATAACCTTATGCTGAATAACAACTGGGTCATAGAGATTACGAAGGAAATTACCAAATTTTTGGAACAAAATGACAATGAAGACATAAATTATCAGAAGCTACGGGATACTGCAAAAGCAGTCCTAAAAGAGAAATTTATTGCATCACAAGCCTTCCTCAAGAGAACAGAAAGACAGGAAGTCAACAACTTAATGTTCCAGTCAAGCAACTGGAAAAGGAAGAACATTCCAACCCAAATTCAGCAGAAGAAAAGAAATAACCAAAATTAGAGCAGAATTTAATGAAATTGAAAACAAAAGAATTATTCAAAATATCAATTATCAAAAATTTGGTTCTTTGAAAAGATTAATAAAATTGATAAACCTTTGGCTAAAGAAGAATAAAATCCCTAATATCATCAATTGGAAATTAAGAGGGCAAAATAACTACAACCACCTCAGAAATTCAAAAAAATCCTTAATGAATACTATAAAAAAACTCTATTCTCAAAAATAAGAAAATCTGGAGGAAATAGACCAATTCCTGGAAACACACCACGTTCCTATACTCAGCCAAACAAAATTGGAAATGTAGAATAGAACTATATTAAGTACTGAAATAGCATCAAGCATACAAAACCTCCCAAAAAAGAAAAGTCCAGGAGCAGATGGTTTCATTTCAGATATTAGCCAGTATAGCAAAGATATTCCAACATTTTGGTGACTTAATACAGTAAGTTTACTCCACTCCCCCTGCAATGAAATGCTGTTAGTCTTGGTAAAAGAAAGGGGAAGGCCTCTCATTGGCTTCCCATTCGGTGGCTTGCAGATGGCCACCGTCCTGCTGGGTCTTCACATAGCTTTTGCTCTGTGCTTTCCTGACCCTGGTCTGTTTTCCTCTTCTTATTTCTTATAAGGACCCCACTTCTATTCATTTAGGGCCCTCCCTTATGGTCTCACTTGACCGTAATTACCAATTTAAGGGACAATCTCCAAATATCATCAAATTAAGGGTTAGAGCTCCAACATCTAAATGTTGGGAAGACATAAATCCATATATCCCACCATCCACAAAATGTTTTCATTCCCAAAGAGCTCATCATTGCATGTGCTGCAAAACTCAAGACAAAGCCTATTGTCTCTATCACAAAAACCAAAGGCAGTTGTTAAAGAAGTTCCATTTGCTCCCATCTCCTCCTGCAGAATTATGAATGATCTAGAGTTCTCTGATATTGTTACTTAACTAACCCATAGGTACAAAACAAATGCTAAACTAGTGTTTTGATGGCAAGAGCATTGGTATTAAAGTTTGACCTGAATTTGAATGCTGTCTCTGATGTTTGTCAGTTGCATCACATTGGGCCAATTATTTCAAGTTTTAGAACATCAGATTTTTCATCTTTAAAGTGGAAAAAATAATGTATACTTTATAGGGCCTCTTGAAGTAGTAATGAAAAGTATATGTAAATCACAGTGTATTAGTTTTATTGAGACTAGTGCCATAAACACAGTGGCTGGAAACAACACACATTTGTTCTTTTAGGGTTCTGGAAATCTGAGAGGCATTTTATGGAATTAAAATAAAGGTGTTGGGAGGACTTGTTCCTTCTGGAGTTGCCAGGAAATAATCCATACTTTAGTTACCTTCTAGAAGCTGCCAACGTTCCTTGGCTCATGGTCTCTTCTTCCGTCATCAAAGCTCTCAGAACAGCAACTCCTCCCTTTCTGATGTCCTGCCTGTATCTTATAAAGATACTTGTGATTACACTGTGCCCACATAGGGTGCGATAATATAATCCAAGACAATCTCTCCATCTCCGATCACCTCCGCAAGGTCCCTTTGACCATATGAGGTAACATAATCACAGATTCGAGGACTTAGAACATGGTCATCTTTATGGGCCATGATTCAGCCTTCCACACTCAGCTCACTATAAATTAGAGCAGACACCTGTTAGTTTTGCCTACACAGCACTCCCTTCATTAATGGAAATATGGAGGGTTGGTGTTGCTCCCAATACCTCATTCTTTCCTGACAAGATAATAGAATTATTCATCCTTACCCTCTACCACATGTCCAGAGTAGAGTGAGGCCATTCCTCAGTTTACTGATGCCTGAAATGGCCATGTGATTTATTTTAGCCAGTGGACTGTTTTGGCTAATAGATGTGATGTGACCAGAGGCTTTAAGTGGGCTTGTTTAGTTTGGCTATTGTCTTGAGAAAAAAATGCCCTGGATAACTCCTTGTCCCAGAGCAAAAGACATGTGGAATGGGCTTATACCCCACACACATTCTTTAGTAGAGCTCCCTTGGTCAACCTGTTAGTGAAAACAAGATGCTGTAGTAAGCACCCAAAATGTTGGTGTCTTTTATTCAGCACTGTTAGAGCAACCACTGGCTAATTGCAGCGTAAACATAGTTCTCTCTCTCTCACACACACACACACACTCCCACCCTGCTCCATCTCAATATCCTCCAAATTACATAAAGGCTTTGGGATTGAAAAGCAACTCCTCTTCTCAAAACATTTAAAAGCATTATTCTTCCTGCCCTTCAGGGATTTTGATTTTCCAATTAACTAACTCTCTAGTTCTCATATCAAGCATTTTCAAAATTAACATATCCAAAATATTTTTTTATGTTCATTGCCCTCCCTCTTCTGTCAACTTGTTCCTAGTACTTCTCCAAAGCTAACATTGAAGATTAGAAAATTATGTTACTTGATAATCTGCAAAAATGTCTCAATCACTCTCAAGTATACAATGCATAAATAACCATGAATTTTTCACCCTGTAAGAGAGAAAGAAAATCACAAAAAAGCCATGACAACTTTAAAAAAAAAAAAAGAATTGACTGAAATAATGTCTTTTCAAGCCTGGCTAGTGGTAGATACTCAAATAGTGATCCCATCCCCTTCTAGACAGAAACTGTCACCTTATCCTACTTCTCTCTGACTCCAAAATGCCTGTTCTTTGCTCTCTGTAGCCTCCCTGTCCTGTGCAGATTTGGGGCACGAAGTTTTACACAGTACAGAGCTGGGAATAGCTTGTATTCACAGCCACTTTAGAAATTGAGTATTTAACTATTGGTTGGCTTTTATTTACTATGACCTTTTAAAAAGGATCTACTAAAGATTATTTACTACGACCTTTTAAAAGGAATCTACTAGATTCCACTGAAATTATTAGCCTCTGGGCATTGATGGATACGTGGCACGCGGCTCTAATAAATACAGATTTACCCGCTTTCCTATTTTTTACCACATCAGACCCTGAAAACCAAGTCTGATGTAATACTACATAGATCTCTTTTGTAGTTTTAATCATAACAATTGTACCAAATGACTTTTTTGTGCATGTGATAACATCATAATGGAAAACTAAATCGATAGCATATTTCTCAATCTAATTATATGCCTTGCATTTCTAAATCAGCTTTAATGAAATACAATAAGCAGTAGTGTGGAAATTAGAAGAGTGTTACAAAAAAAAAATCACTTGCAAATAACACTGTCAGTGACAGGAATAGAAGAATGAGCAGTGCTGCTCTGTGTGAACAATGCCTCCCATTGTGACCACACAATAAAAAGCCAAAAAAAAAAAGGAGGGCGGCTTATCCAAACAGATCATCATTTTCAGAGACAAGCATTTTTTTCAGAACAAGCCCAGCCTATGGCAATTCAAAAATGTATAAGGAGCCTCAGAAGCTGCGAAACTCACCTGCTCTCCAATCTCACCCTTTACACGTCTCCCATAGGTCGCCCCCAATGAACACACCAGCCCCTTCATATAATGTCTATGGCTTCTTTTCTCATTTGAAAAGTAATTCAATGTCATTCTAGAAAATTTGGAAAACATTAAAAGATACAAGGAAAAAAAAATTTTTTTTTTAGAGATAGTTTCACTTTGTCGCCCTCTGTAGAGTACCATGGCATCACAGCTCACAGCAACCTCCAAGTCCCAGGTTTAGATGATTCTCTTGCCTCAGCCTCCCGAGTAGCTGGCACTATAGGTACCTGCCACAACACCTGGCTATTTTTTGTTGCAGTTTGTCCAGGGCCAGGTTCGAAGCCACCACCCTCAGTATATGGGGCTGGAGCCCTACTCACTGAGCCACAGGCACCACCCACAAGGAAAAAATATTATAAATTAAAATAACATAACCAGAAATGACCTTGATTACCATTTTTCTATTTTCCTTCATTTTCTCTGCATGTTACATATTTGAAATGATACAATCATTTGGTTGAAAGTATAATCACATAGTTCAAAGTAATAAAGTATATATACACAAACACATCTAATATAAAATATGTTACTTTTACAGATGCTGTATGAGTTAGTTAGGGCTGCCATAACAAAGTGTCACAGACTGGCTGGAATAAACAGCAGAAATTTGTTTTCTCTTGTTCTGGAGGCTAGAGCTCCAAGATCAAGGTGTCAGCAGAGTTAGGTTCTTTTTTCTTTTTTCTTTTTTTTTTTTTTTTTTTTTTTGGCTATAAAGCAAAATTTATGTAGGTTTGTAAGTGAAAAATCCATTTTCAAGGGGACAGTGTGAAATACTGGGACATCCTGGAGGAGTACATTTGGGATAGTCCTTATAAAGATTTTAATAAAATTTCAGAGTTGTTTTTTCAAGACCTCTCTCCTTGACTCACACTAGCTATCTCTACCTATATCTTCACATAGTCTTTCTTCTGCGGGTGTCTGTGTCCAAACTTCTTCTTATAAGCAGATGAATTATATTGGTGTAGGGTCCAATCTGACATCATTTTGACAAAGTTACCTGTCTAAAGACCCTCTCTCCAAATATAGTCACATTCTCAGGAACTAGGGTTTAGGACTTCAACATATAAATTTGGGCAAAGGGGACACAGTTCACCTCATAACAGGTGCTAAGTGTGGCAACACAAATATGCCATATACCCAACATAAATACATCATCTACAAAAAAACAGTAAATATATCACATATAATCATATATGCAAAAATAGCTCTAGGCCTTGACACTAGAGGTATAAAGATGAATAAGCCAGAGTCACTGTGCTGAAGAAGTTTAAATCAGTGGTCAAAGGGGCAGAGTATTTAATAAGTGGCATTAAGGAATTTACTAATACTCTGGGGAAAATAGGCAAAGGTTATTTACACCATAGTCAAAATAAGCCCAAACTTAAAAAATGATAAATATTAAGACAGGAAACAACAACAAGGATGGAGAAGTAGAAAGAAGAGAGGGAGGAAGGGAAAGAGGAAGGCAGAGAAGAAAGAAAAAGTAGAAAACAGAAATAAGTTTTATTTACCTCACCTATGAATGGGTGAGATAAACATTAGCTGACCAACTACTACATGACAGGTCAGGTGTCCTCGAACTACGGCCCATGGGCCACACGGGGCCTGCCTAGGACATTTATCTGGTCCACTGGGTGTTTTTGCCGGCGCTGCCTGTCCTGCTTAGTAGCCGACTCATCCCAGGGCCCGCAGTCCAGCCCTCCAAGGGTCTGAGGGACAGTGAACTGGCCCCCTGTTTAAAAAGTTTGAGGACCCCTGTGACAGGTGTTCTTCTAGCACAGAATGAACAGGGTTTGTGGTAGGTATGCACAGTGGAAGGAGTCCCCAGATTGTTCATGAGTAAGCTGTAAGTTCACATTTCTCTAATGGCCTGTTTAATACTGGCCACACCTCCTCATATACCAACACCCAGGAGCTGGATGCTGTCAATACATTCCTGCATAAATAATTCTCAAAGTACTTTTGTAAATCGGATCCTCTTAGAAATGTGGGAAGCAGGCTGGATGCTGAAGGAGGCCTGGAGGGAACCTGCAGTGAGAAGGAGCGTCCCTCTGCAGAAAGAAGGCCTGCCTGGGTTCCAGCAGTGTCAGTCTGACTGTCACCCCTGTGTTCTGGCTCGCAGGTTATGCCTGAGCGCTCATCTGTGTTTGCACTGTCTGTCCTTCTGCCTCAGACTGCAAATCCCCGGAGGTTGGCCCACCACATCTGTTCCCTTCACGTGTCCAGTGCCACAATGAGGCATTTACACAGAGAGCCTGGTAAATGCTTTTCAGTGCCGATAATGATGCAGAAAAGGAGCTCGGTGGCAGGACTGGTGAGGCGTGGGGAGGAGAGGCCCCATTTGTCTCACTTAAACAGTAAGGCCCACATCACATGCACTGCACCGCATGGCCAGCTGGAGGGAACTGCAGGAATCCTTCAGGCCTGTTTATGTTCCCTGTAACAGAGAGGAGAAATTATTTGGAGGAATGACAGAAGAGAGAGCAGGAGACCCCCAGGGAATGGACATTCTCAGAAACTCAGTCTGGTCCCTTTTGGGTGCTTACCACTAAGGGCCTTTGAAAAAGGCAGGCATTTCTTTATACTCCCAGGTAGGATAGAGTGAGACTCTGTCCCCCGACAATGGGAACAGTCTCATATCAGCAGCACACAGTATTTATTGCAGTTTGATCTCAGAATCTAATTATCTACCCAGAAGAAATGGATAAATCCCTCTATCATCTTGGATTCACAAAAAAGACTTTAGCCAGAAGTCGCTTTTCTAATAAGTAGTTCCATAATATTATTGCCCAATAAATAAGTGGTATAATTTCTAACCAATAATTGCTGAATTTGGTCAAAATATAGTGACCCTAAAATTATCTTCACTCGGTATGCACGAATGCAAAGAGTGCCCCAGCGTTATACCAATATCGTGAATTTTTCCTAAAGAAAAAACTATTTCTCTAATAGAATTAAGTCATTTTAATTCTTGGACTAAGTTTCCTTTTAGTAATATTTTTCTATCTTTATTTCTATATTACTAAAATTATTTTTGCGAATATCCAGTTTTTCATGTACAGTTTATAATAGTGATTTCATTTAATGATAGTCTTTTTTCCACATCAAGTTGAAAGAGAATAGCTTCTCTCCTTGTAAGTTTTCTTTAGGGGACATTATTTCCACAAGGTCTAATTTTCTTGATTCAATCTGTGTTTATAAATTGTGTCAAATTAATTTTATTCACTCATCAATATTTCGTCAATCAATTTTTTTTTTACCATGTCTAGTTTTAAGCCTTTGATAGTCTTGTTGGGTTATTTCTCCAGAAACAGTTATTCCTCAGTTCATTTTTGCATGTTTCAACTTTATTGATTTTTTTTCACCACCAGCACATTTAATCATGTGAAGTTATAGCCATTGTCAATTTTCTGTTATTTTAATTATTACTGTATGTAATATTTGATGCAAATTTGATGTAAAATAATGTGTTTTTTTAAAATAATGTGCTTTTATTCATTTATGAAAGCAAATCAGAAACAGAAGGAATCAAAATACCTATGAGGTCAAAATAGAATAGTGAAGACTTGCAGCTTCATCCAAATAGAAACATCCCTGGGAAGGCATGCCATCATTTATATTTGAATACGGGAAAAGTGACTTAAAGAGCATGTGTTCCTAAGATGAAAATGAAGGTATTTGCTTTCACAGCTGCCTGGCAGCTGAGGTGTGAGCACAGAACCCAGTCTCCATCAGCCACTTCCTCATTCCTGAGGCTTTGACTCTACAGTTCAAAAAACAAAGTAGGAATGTGAGGAAAGAAAAACTGGCTATTGTGTGGCATAGCTGTGTCACACACATCATTCTGGAATGATCACCAGGATCTTGAAAGCCATGGTAAGGTGTCTGGGCTTTATTCGGTAGGTTTGAGAGCCTTGGGGGCCATATACAGCTAATTATGTGCTCAGATCTGGGATTTATGGATTGAAGATTGCAAGTCAGGAGACAGGCCTCTGTCAGGTTGACTCTGGACCACGGCTCTGCATCTGTCAATGCTGGTCCCCTAAACCTTTATGACATGTCCTTTGCCAGTGTGTGTATCCGTCCAGCATGTTCGCTCTAGGTCAGCGGGCTTCTCTTTACTCTCCAAACCTCCAGGCTTCTCTGACCCCAGAAATCCCTTACTCCCATTCTCTACCTGACAGCTTCCTACACATAATTAGTTCAACATGAAATAGTTACAATATTTATAATTGTTACAGTTATATGTTGATAATTATTGTTACATTATTATAATTATTAATTCTTATAACCATAATAATAAGCATTTGTTGAGAATGTGCTTTATGCCACTCACTGCTATTAATCTCACCAGATAACAAAACTGAGGCTTTGACTAGAAGGTTTAACTGCCTTGTTCCAAGCCTGTCCAACTAGTAAGTTCAGCCGACGTCAGGGCCTAAGTGTAACACATGCTCAATGGACACCAGGTTGTTGCACCAGGAAACATCTGAGTACTTACCACACATCATGTATTTTTACACCTATTCTCTTGTTTAATCCCAATGGCCACATAGTGAAGTAGCTGTTATTATCTTACTCTAGAGAAAACTGAATCTTGGAGAGTTTAAATAACGTCCCCAGAGCAGCACAGTCACTGCAGCAGGTGCCTGGCTGGCTCAGAGAGGGCTCCTTCCCTTCCACCCGCTCTCGCCCTTCCCGCCCTGCCCTCGCCCAGATCATGCTGGTTTCCCAAAGGTGAGTCCAGTCTGATCACACTCTTAGCCCAAACCAACTGGTGCCCATCCTACTGAGCGTCCAGGCTGGCTGCTGGGCTGGAGTTGTCAGTTCTGTCCCTCTCTCCCTGGTCATCTTCCCAGTGAAACTGTCGCTCACAGCTCTGCTGCCTGCGCGACCATAGTCTGTGACTCTGCTCTTCCCGTCTCCCAGCGGACTGACCGGAAAGTCGACAACGGCACACCGGTTCCCAGGAAGTCGAAATAAAGAACGCTGAGAAGGCGAGGCAGGTTCGCATTGGAAATTGCAGATTCGTCATCAGAATAACCGCCAGGAGCCAAGGGCAAGCCCAACCCACATGGCGTATCTATGGGATTTAAAAACAGGGCACTGGGTGCTGCAGCTTCACCAAACCTCCCCGTTCATAGTCCAGCCATATCCCTCAAAGACGCTTGCAGTCACGAAAAGCTTCACTTAGCCAAATTACGAAATGTGAGCACATTTTGACTCTGACAAAGAGTTCCCATTCGTGCTTTGAAGGAAGAGATTCAGTGTGGCCCTGATCCAGCCAGCGCTGGAAAGCCTGGTGCCGGCAGCTCCACGCCTCCAAACCCGGTGATGCTTGGGGTGGGGGTGGGGGGGGCGGAGCTCCCTAGGAATGAGGGAGAGGGCCACGTGGAAGCCACTACTTTGCAAAATCTCCCGTTTTTTCCCACTGTTGGCCCTCACCACTCCCCTCCCATGCCCAGCACACTCACACATGCACACGTGTGCGCCCGTCAGGTGCAGGAGCACAGGCGGAGTCGGTGCTGGAGAGACGGCACAGCTGGGGGCACCCTGGAGGCCCAAGTGGACACCGCCTGGCTCCCAGCAGATCGGCAGCTGGGAGCATCCTGGAGGCCCCAGTGGACATCACCTGGCCCCCAGCAGATCGGCAGCTGGGAGCGTCCTGGAGGCCCCACTCGACATAGCCTGGCCCCCAGCAGATCGGCAGCTGGGGGAGCCCTGGAGGCCCCGCTCAACATAGCCTGGCCCCCTGCAGATCGGCAGCTGGGGGCACCCTGTAGGCCCCAGTGGACACCGCCTGGTCCCCAGAAGATCTCTTCCACCTCCAGCTCCTGTTAGCTCAGTTCTCTTGGGAGTTCGTGTTTCTAGAAGAGACTAAGCTGCTCTGTGGAAAAGGCAGTGCAGATACTCCCAAATGACTCTCTGTCTCTGGAAATGAATTTATCAAACTTTTCCCTCTTTAAGGGGAGCCAAGTACTTGGATTTGTGGATAGCTGTGTGAGAAAAGGCAGAGAGAGAATGAGCTTATTAATAATGAAGTCTGTATGTTCTGAATTGTCCATAATACATGTACGGTACTTTCATAATTTGAAAAAAGGGTACATATTAAAATGTTTCAACCCATTATCCCCACAACTAGGGTTTTGTTTTTTGTTTTTGTTTTGTTTTTTTTGGTCAGGCCATGCAAATAGCCCAGTTCAGGGCAGCTAACATACCCTCAGCCTAACAGGATGCTTGATGTCTGAGGTCGGATCCTGAGGCAAAAGTTTTCATGCTGAAATGTAGTGTGGAGGAGAGAACCAGGGAAGGGGTGGGGGAGAGAGAAAAGTGAGGCCAGGAATGAAAGAAGTGAATATCAGAGAAGGTGTCAGCAGGCTGGTCACAGCGCAGTCCTGAGGGACGTGTTCTGGGAAAGCCTATGAAACTGCTGCCCCTTTGCACAAGCTGAATTTGGAAAAAAAAAAAAAAAAGAAGAAGAAGAAGAAAAAGAAGAATCATGTGCATCCCATGGGTAAGGTTCCCAGCTTGTGCGACCCAGCCCCTTGGCAACATCAGAAGCCAGTCCCTGCGTACCTGGAGCTGGATCCCAGGTGGCACCTGAGGTGTGAGACGCACTGCAGGGCTGAGCCACGGCCCTCCTCACCTGGACATGTGTATGCTGCAGCCCTGCCCGGCACCCACATGAATCAGCATGCACCTGTCACTGAGCCCAGGCCCTGTGGTATTTCCTGCTGCAGAGAAATCTATTCCTCTTAGCCCCTGCCACAAAGGTGGCCACAGAAAGCAAGATCCAAACATCCCCTTCTCCGCCTGTAAAAATGCCACTGTTGGCACGTAACCTTCCTAGAGGGCCATCAGCAAAACACCATGGCCAAAAAAATACAGAGAAATTCATAAACCAGATCTGCCAGAACATCTCATAAACCCTAAATGATTTTTGAAAATCATTATACAGCAGCTCTGCAAATGTTTGTGATAATACAGGCAAGTTTCTTAAATTGATTAGTTAGCATACACCAGGCTAAGTTACCCAAAAAACAAAGTTCCCAAATCTCAGTCACTGGAGCTTATAAAAAATTCTTTTGGTTTATGTCTCTGTCCGGAGTCAGTTGAAGTCCTCCTCCATTTTTCAGTGACACCATCCTAGGTAGAGGCCTCCAAGGTTACCACAGAAGGGAAAAAATAAAAATAAGTCAAAGGCTTCGTGCAGGATGTTTTTAAAAGCCAGGTTTGGAAGCAGCTTACAGCACTCTTGCCCACATTCCACAGGCCAGAACACCATTTCACAACCCAACCTCATTGCAAAGGAGTCTGGGAAGTCAAATCTCTGTGTGTGCAGAGGAAAGGCCCTGGGGAACTCACCATGTCACCATCACCACGTTAATAGTCTTAGCCTCCTGTATGACATGCAATAGAGATAGTGATTCTCTCTCTCTCCTCTCTCACTCACTCTCTCAAGCTTATAGTGAGAATCAAACAAGGTAATATTGGGGAACTCATCAAGCTCATGCTCAGATAATACATGTCAAAAAATGGTGGTGATAGTGGTGGCAAAGAAGGTGGTGACAATAATAATTGTTGTAGTGATCATAACAGATAGAATAACTCTTGAAATACCATTCAGCTTTATTGCCCACATTTTGATCAATTTATGTCAGAATGTTAGATGTAAAGCAATCTGTTTTTCTTTCTTCCATCTTTTTCAACGTAAACCCCTATTTCACTTTCTTAACATAGAGTTCTCCTGGGAGAAACATCTATTACCCAAACTGTTTGGTAATAATAGCAGGTTCTTGTTTCTTCCTCTCTGCATTTTGTTGCGTTTGACATTTCCCAACTCCTAAGCTCCTCAGTAAAGAAGACCCATGACTATCTCTTGGCCCAGTCCTGGGTAGCTTTGATTATGGGCCCATAGATGGAGCCAGTGAGGAGCAGGGAAATTAATCAGAGCAGCAGCTTTGGTTTTTTCTCCACATGGAGCCAGTTCAACTAATTACTGAGTCATTTATGCAGTCAGCAGATGCACACTAAGTGTCTTCTCTGTGCCACACTCCATGCTGAGCACTGGAGTCCTAGAAATGAGTAAGACACACCCAGAACTCAAGAGAGGGGGGCCATATAGGGCAGCATGAACAACCTGAAGAACAGATTCAGGGGTTTCAGGAAGGAACAGAGCATTGGCAGGCAGGGGTCTCATTTAAGGATCAAGGAGGTCTGTCTCGGTTTGGCTCCATAGGAAGGGCAATGACGAGATCTAAGTATCTTATAACATGAAGCCACTGGATGATCTAATGCATGCCCACATAGAAGAAAAACTCATTTCAGTTCAAGCTGGGGAGAAGGGTCATGAGAGAGTGAAGGAGGGGTGGAGTTTGGGGTGTTCTCACCGAATGAGCACGAGATAGGGGTGTTAGGCACACCTTTTGAGTGCAGGACATAACCATAAGAGGCTTATGTCTTTATCTATGGTTTGTTACCTAACAAAATCAAATTATTCTGGTTGTTTGTACCCTCACATTAACCGGAAATAAATTTGCTTTTCAAATAAAAAATAGAAAGAAAGAATGTAGTTCAAAGCACAGTAAGTATACTCTTTTTAAAAACTTTTTTTTAATCAACATAATTTAAGTGTGCTGGGGAAGTTTAACTATAGGTTCAAGTGTGCCATGAGATATAAAAGTTGGAACTCACTGTCTTATAGCTATGTCAAGGTTGACCCACTACTGTGTTATCTCTACAGTCTTCCTGGCTCTATAACATCTAAATTCCTAGTCTCTCTCCGTACACCCCTAACACCCATGAATCTGGAGTCAGCACACTGTCATGGGAGAACATTGGCATCTATTTCAGGCAGGAATTGTTTTCCTTAAATAAAGTTCAGGGATTGGTATCAAGGGCTAGCAACGCCCTATCTTTATCAATATCTCAGCTTCCCTCTGTCATTCCTGTCTGCCATTCTGAGTAGAGTATTGCAAACACTTTAGTACAATTAGACTACAAACTGCTTGTCACTGCTTAATAATCTTTGCCTCACTTTATTCCTGAAATTTTAGCAATTAGAGACCAATATTTGACATCACTAAAAATTCATATCCTCCCTGTGAAATACAACAGAAGTCAGAAGTTTGCTTCTTAATACAATTTGATTTCAAAAGATCATGAATTCCTGGTAAAATGTTGATTTTTCAAAGGCACAGGAAGGAGGATAGGACCATTTTGGAATAGAAAGCACTGGGAAAGTTTGATGTCTTAGAGAACAGAAGGATTTTTGTGAGTGCAAAGGGGACAAACCTCCAGTAACCACAGTACAAAGGATTTACTGCAAGGATGCAAGGGAATAGTGGGGATAACACCTCATTCTTACTCGAGGAATCATTTATCTTTTAGTTCCTTGGAAATTAGCATAATATGGCAAGTCTAAACATTTCTAATAATATGACCTTTATCCAAATACCTATTTCTCTATATACATTTAATAATTATACACACACTCACTGAGTATTGTATGAGGTGAGGTAATGCTAACCATTATAAAAAAACAAATTCAAAAATATGCAAAAACTCAAATACAACAAACAAATCCCCTTCAAGTATAGTCCGCTACAGGTAATCCTGATTGGTGATGGCTTTATTTAATGTGATGGTTCAGGGTCCCAGGTTCCTTCCATCTTGTGGCTCTAACACCTTTAATATGTGGCTTCCAAAATCACTATGCTTGTTTCTCACAGGAGGAAAGATCATGGAAGATCCCACATAGGAGGCTTTATAGGGTAAAGCTGAGAAGCTGTTCATGTCACTTCCATTCACATTCCACTATCTGGGACTCCATCAAATGGTCATCTTTAGCAGCAGGTGAGACTAGGAAATGCAGCCTGGCTCAGGCCCATGAAGAAGAGTAAATAGGTTTGGTGAAAGCTATTCTGTCTTTGCCAGATGTTTCTGCTGTATTCTAGGCACTGGGCCAAGTACTAGAAAGACAGTAGTTAACACAGACGTGGCCTCCCCTCAGGGAGCCAGAAGTAGGAAAAAGAATACAGAAGTTTAACAAATAATCACAAACATATGCACAACAATATATTTTTAAGCAATGCAGTTTAAACAATGCAATTGCAAATGTGGTGAGAACACAGAGTACAAGGGACAAATATAATGAGTATTATGGCATAGAATGCAAAGGCTAAGATAGGAATTAACCAAGCTAACAGTTGTGCATGTTTAAGAAAAGTGAGAGAGAGAGTATGATTGGGCCTTGGCATGAAAAGCCATTAGTTCCATTTACTCATCAGAAAGTTGAACGCCCCCAGTCTCCACAGAAGGTTCCAGAATGCAGAATGCAAAGCCCTGTGGTCTACACCCTGGTAGAAAAAGTATTTTGATCCATCGGGCACAGGTCTTCAGAATCTCACAAATGGCCTCACATATTTTGAATGATTTCAGGTGTGAATGAGGGCCTGTATGCAACTAAGCAGTTTTTCCCTATCTTTTTATGATGCAAACTATTAATACCAAGACTGTAGCCAGGATAGCACTGGCATTCTCTTAACACAAAGACTAGCTCTGCCCTACTAAACAACAGGCTAAAAATATGAATATATTATGTATGCCATCCCCCTTCTGAGGAAATCACCCCAGCTAGTGTATGACACTTCTGGGACAGCCACAGTGCCACCTTGATCCCCACTCTAGATTACTCTAGCCAGGATCAGACCACACACTCATAGCCTCTAAGATCAGGTGGCACAAAACTTCCTAAAATAATAAAACACTGTTTTGTGTTTATAGTAACAGCAATTTTAATGCCAATAGTAGAAGTAATATTTTCAGTAACAATTTATTTAACTTATCTAGTCAGATTTCCTCTCTTAGTATGATAGCTAGATTCCTATTTATTTTAGAATTAAGTTCAGAGACTATTTATTATTTACAAAATGAAAAGTTTGTATACACCAAGGCCACTTATGTTGTTTTGGATAGGTAAGAACTTACCAAAAGGAACAAGAAAACTGATAGGAGTTTTAGTCATGGTCTAATGAAATACACGTAAGCAGGACCTGAATGTAAACACAAGTAAAGATTCCTTTGTGGGGAGGGAGGGAGGCTGGTGATTTTGGGGACATCTAGTAACCCAATTTCCATGTTAGGTTGGTTACTGTTTTGTGTTCTAATCCCTAATTTTTTTTTCACTTCTTATATTTCTTATTTGGCAATGTGATGAGTTTACAGAAATGGAATTACTAAGCTTTGTTTCAAAATAGATGGGGAAATTATATTTAATATGATCATATTTTTTTCAAATAATAATGTCATTTGGAGGTGGGAATTTATCTTTTTTCTATTTAAGGTTAATGTGAGGGTACAACCGGGTCACAATATTTGAATTTGTTAGGTAGAGTCCCTCTTGTAGTTGTGTCATACTCCAAAAGGTGTGCCATACACTCCTACTTTGTGTCCAGTAAGTGGAAGCACACCAATCCCTCCTCCCCTCTCCTCACTCCCTCATTCCCCCTCCCCCCAAATTGAAGTGAATTGAGTTTTTCTTATAGGGGCATGTATTAGATTATCTACCAACTTCGTATTAGTATTGAGTACATTGGATATTTGCTTTTCTATTCTTATGATACTTTACTAAGAAGAACATGTCTCAACTCCACCCAGGTTAATACAAAAGATGTAAGGTCTCCATCTTTCTACTGGCGGAATAGTACTCCATGGTATACATATACCACAGTCTATTAATTCATTCCTGAGTTGATGAGCATTTAGGTTGTTTTCACATCTCTGTAACTGTAAATTGAGCCTTGATAAACAATGTAGTGCAAACATCTTTATGATAAAATGATATTTTATTCCCTTTACAGTAGCTTCAAAGAAAATGAAATGCCCAGGAATATCCTTAACAAAAGAGGTGAAGGACCTCTGCAAAGGGAGTTGAGAAACTCTAAGAAAAGAAATAGCAGAAGACATTAACAGATGGAAGAACATACCATGCTCTTGGCTGGGAAGAATCAACATTGTTAAACTGTCTATACTACCCAAACCAATCTGCAGATTCAATTCAATCCCCATTAAAATACCAACATCATACTTTGAAAAACTGAAAAAAATAGTTCTTCATTTTGTATGAAACCAGAAAAAAACTTGTATGGCCAAGGCGATTCTTAGTAATAAAAACAAAGCCAGAGACATCATACTACTAGACTTTAGGCTATATTACAAGTCCACAATAATCAAAGCAACATAGTATTGGGTACAAAAACAGTGACATAGACATATGGAATTGAATAGAAAACCAAGAGATAAAACCAGTCCCTTAGGGCCTTCTGATCTTTGCTAAACCAAACAAATCACACACCGGGGAAAAGAATTCCTATTCAATAAATGGTGCTAGGAGAACTGGATAACCACACATAGAAGACTAAAACTGGACCTGCGTCTTTTACCACTTACAAAAATTGACCCAAGATGGATAAAAGATTTAAATCTAAGACATGAAACAATAAAAATCTTAGAAGAAAGTGTGGGAAAACCTTAAAGATGTCCCCCTGGGGAAAGATTTTATGAAGACTTCAGTGGCAATTAAATCAACAACAAAAATAAACAAATAAGACTTAAGTTGAGCAGCTTCTGTGTGTCTAAGGACACACAGTTAAAGCAAATAGACACCCTTGAGAATGGGAAAATATATTTGCATGTTACAAATCTGACAAAGGCTTGATAACTAAGATCTATAGAGAACTCAAATTATTCAACAAAGAAAAAGCTAATTGGTGGTGCCTGTGGCTCAAAGGAGTAGGGCGCCAGTCCCATATGCCAGAGGTGGTGGGTTCAAACCCAGCCCCAGCCAAAAAGAAAAAAGAGAGGGCTAACAATCCCATCTATCACTGGCAAAGGGACATGAAGAGAATGTTCTCTGAGGAAGATGGATGAGTGGCCAATAAACATTTAAAAAAATGCTAAACGTCCCAAGCATTACAGAAATGCAAATCAAAATTACCCTGAGATATCACCAAACCCCAGTAAGATTAGCCCCTATCACAAAGTCCTAGAGTTACAGTTCCTGACAGGGATGTGAAGAGAGGGAAATACTTTTACACCATTGGTGGGACTGCAAACTAATACAGCCTCTTTGGAAAGAAATATGGAGAATTCTCAAAGAACTCAAATTAGACCTCCCATTTAACCCTGCAATCATCCCTAAATTTTTAGTAAAAGTCTACTACTTATACAAAGCTGCTGTCGCTGATGCTTTAGAGAATGAAAAAATACCTGTCAGCAGATGGGACCATGGGGAGAGCCAGGAGGAGAGCCACGAGAGGAAGAAGTATAAGCTGGTTGATCAAGAAGTCAAAATTCACACCATGGAACTATAGGAGAGTGTGAACAGCTATCTCTGAATCCCCCTAACTCTTCAGACATGCACTAGCCTGACCACTGTAGACAGGACAGGGGTTCTGAGCCACTTTACCTGGATATTGAATTAAAAAGTGGCCTACAGTAGGCCAAAGCACATGAGATGGTCGGGGTCCTCTTCACAGACACCAGGCTAGATCCTGCTAACATCGAACCCAGATAATTTCAGGCAGGTGTGAAGAGGAGACGTGGTGACTTGGTCTGGTGACAGAACTGACGTCCTCCCAGCACAGCACAGGGCAGTGAGGAAGGCTCGGCCTCCTTTCTCCTTCTTCCCAGATGTGCACATGCTTGGTAGGTTACAGGTTGTTGTTTCATTTTTTTCTGCTAAAAAATGAAAAACTGCATCTTGAAAAGCAGCCACAGGGCTTTTCTGTAATTACCCAGAAACCTATCCATTTTTTAGACAACTGAACTGATAACATACAGACAAACCAAAACTGTTTGGTGGGTTTTTTGTGTGGATTTTTTTATTGTTGTTGTTGATTGGTTGGTTTTGGTTTTGGTTTTTGAGCATTTTCTTTTCTTTTTGCTCTCTAAAACCAGCACAATTTGGAGTGATATTTTAATTTATTATTATGAAAAGGATAGCAACTGGTTTTTAATGGTTACAGAATGGGACTTGCAACCCCTGCCCAGCTGCTGTCACTGCCATGCCGTGAGCAGACTCGGAGCATCATGTCTCAGGCACACATCAGTGCCCCTGCCTGCTGCCCGCCTCCCTCCCGGGGGACAGGCCACCGCCTGCTGCTGGCACAGCGCCGGACCTTCAGGGAACAAACGTTCTCTTGCTGCTGGGTGATAGGACAGGACAGACGCTGGATTTTGAAAGAACCAGGGAAAGGCACCCTTGGGCCAGCCGCCCCTACTCCCGGCCCATCTGCCTCCCCTGCTTAGCAGAGATCTCACTCATCAGGGCCACAGGAGAGTGGCTGTTTTGATCAGACTGCAGTCTCAATTGTTCTGTCTCCTTTTCCCTACCAGTCTTGCTCGAGGCTATAGTAGCCATTTATTCATTCAGGCCACAAGCATTTATTGAGCCTCTGTTATGTGCCAGGCAATTTGCTAAGTGCTAGGAATACACACTTGAATACTTCATTCCCCGCCCTTGAGAAAGTCACAGTTTAGCGGGGTAGACAAGACATGCCAGCCAATACATTATAATACAATACTGAGAACATAATCGCATATTTAAAAACAAAATTCACAGAAAGGGGGCATTTAATTATCACCAAGCATGCACAAAACAAGTGGGTTTTGGAGACTGTTGCTCTCAGTGGAAACCCCAGCTTTGCCTCTTGCTACCTGTTTGACTTTGGATAATTGATTTAAATTATCCACAGTGACTCATCAGTAAAGGATTATGTGAGATAATCCCATGAAGTACTTTACCATGGTACATAGTGACACTCAATAGATGTGAGCTGTTATTACTCAATGCAATTTATATCCAAATATTTCCCCTAGAGATGGTGAGTCCCAGTCACAGAACCCAGATAAGGGTTCTGGAAGCCCAGAAAGGATGGGAGAATGGGGTTAGCTAATGGGCTTCAGATTTGTGAGCCAAACAATGCCCCAAACATCTGTGCTCAAGGACAAAACTGGAGTAAAAAGTCAAGTAAAAAAATCTACCTGGACTGTCAGGCAGGAGAAGCCAGTCACAGTGGAAGGAATTAAATACAGAAATTGGAAAGATCAGGCATAACCCACTCAGAAGAAAGCATACAAGCAGAGGTGAAAATCTGGAGCATCAGAGACTTTAGGAGACTAGAAAAATGTTCTCTGAGGATGTGGTATTTGACCTGGGTCCTAAAAGATGAGTAGGAGCTTGTCAGGAGGAGGATTTAGGAAAGGGAAGCTCTTCAAGGAGAAAAGCATGGGCAGAGGCATGCTCAGGGGAAGCACAAGGCTGTCACAGTGGCTGGAGTGTGCCATAAAGCAGGTGGAGGTGAGGCTGGAGCGGGGCAGGGGCTGAGACCTGGAGGAGTTTGTGTGCCAGGCTGAAGGAGCAAGCTGACTCTGCAGGCCAATGTAGCCACCTATTGGAGTCACCTGCCAAGCACTTACAGCGCCCCTAGTGCTCAGGGGTCAAGAATCTGAGTTTAACGGGTCTGGGGCAAGGCCCAGCCACTGGTATTTTTTTAAATCTCCCCAGGTGACGTACTGTGCATTCAAGGTTGCAAGCCACTGCTATGGTAACCAACGAAGATTCTACTCATGTGCCCAGAATGCTGGGAAACTAAGATATTCATTTAATCTCAGCAAGCATTATCAAGACTGACTCAGTGCAAGCCCTGTCCTAGGCCCTGTAAATATGGAGATGAGAAGACAGAGCCCATGCTCTCTGTTCAGCTCTTCAGGGTCCGTGAATCACGTTCACCTTCACTGTCCTACCCTGTCTGGGAATCAGGAGGGAACATAGTTACAGTCCTTCAGGGGAAGTGGTGCCCATAATCAACTCAGCCATCACGGGGCCTACCCTGAGGTCTGACGCTGGGCTGCAGCGGAGAAAATGAATTGAGCAATCTTTTATAGAAAAAAATCAATAGCATGAGAGCAGTCAGGGATGCCAATAGCAGGGGCGGCAGGCGGAGGGGATAAAGGAGGGGGCTGCGGGGAACACAAGGACAGTGCAATGGAAGCAGCATCAAAGGTGGGAGGAAGAGGCCCGGGGGGCGGGCTGGGCAATGAAGTGGGAGTTCCTGAGACATTTGGAAAAAACCACTAGATCCCTTGTGTCTTAAGCCCCCTCCACTGCTCAGAGCCTAACTATAGAGGTGGGTATGTGACAGTACAAGGGAGAAACTAGCCTTAGCTGGTTCCTGCCCTGTGCTGGGAGTCTGCACACAGCAGTACACTCAAGGAAGCACATGCAACCTTCACCAATAACTGATTTTACAAATGTTTCTGGTATCTACCAGAAATCCTAAGGTCACTAGGTGCCTACACTTACGTGTGATAGGGACCTTTATCCCTTTTAGGCTTAGAGAAAAAAGTATGTGGGAGCAGCTTTGTAAAAGAACAGGCATTTCTGACAAAAATTTTCCACTCTTAGCCCCTGTGTAACACCAGGACAAGGTTCCATGTGGGATGGGACCAAACAGGTACCTGGTGTAGATGAGAGTGAACCCTGAACTTGGATGTCCTTGACCCCCAGCTCCAGACAAGACCTTCAGTCTTGTTGAAATGCTGTCATTCAGGTCAGCTACGGCAGATGAGACGGACGGAGCAGTCAACATGTAAC
Source organism: Galagoides demidoff (assembly GCA_963574575.1). Lineage (NCBI taxonomy): Eukaryota > Metazoa > Chordata > Mammalia > Primates > Galagidae > Galagoides > Galagoides demidoff. The sequence continues at coordinate 28,938 of CAUYQV010073589.1, read as the reverse complement.
CACAATATCAGCTGTTAGCGATCCTCAGGCACAATATCCCTCCCAACTTCCCCCCCATACACACAAAAGGAGTCCCATGAGAATGACTGTGGCTGTCCCCACTGGGGCTGAGGAGGCCTGCAGGGTGCAGAATGAGCTCTCTGAAACCCAGCAGAGCAAGACACAAGCCCCATGTGAAGGCTTTCCTGAGAGCAGCAGAGTCCAGCCTGGTCGCTCTGCACTGTGGAAGTGCACAACTGGGTCTGTCCTGACTGCCTTAGACACACACCCAACTCTGACCAGGTCAGGCAAAGGGGGAATGTACAGGGAGGATACTGGGTTATTTCGCATGGGTGGAAGTGTTTGCTATGGCTGGAGTGTTTGTGCCCCACACCCAACATTCAAAGATGAAATCACAACCTCTAAGGTGATGGTATTAGGGAAGCAGAGCCTTGGGGAGGTGATGAGATTGTAAGGCCAGAGTCTTTATGAATGGGATTAGGGCCCCTGGAAGAGGCCTTTTCCCTTCCACTATGTGAGGCATCATTGGTGAACACAAAGGTGGAGCTTCACCAGACACTGAACCTGCCAGCACCTTGATCTTGGACTTCCCAGCCTCCAGAACTGTGAGAAACAAACTTCTGTGGTTTATAAGCCTCATAGACTGAGGTATTTTGTTACAGCTGCTTAAACAGATAAAGACAGTATTGAACAACCAAACTTCAGTGGGGGTAGTTGTAGTTGAGCCCTAGAGCCAACAGAATCTGGATCATAAGCTGTAAAGACTCACCCCTGACCTTTCCTGCCCTTCTCTGCAGGTGTCCTCTTCCCTACAGACCTCCTTCTTCACAGACCAGGGAGGAGGGCCACCAGCAACTCCCAACCCTCATGTTGCAGATTCCACCTCCAGAGAACTAAGTTTATTTCCTTAGTTGTAGTTTGAAAAATCCCAGAGAAGTCATCTATGAAGGACTTTACTTGGTCAGCTTGGGGTGGTGCCTCTCCCTGCACCAATCAGCTGAGTCTGGACAAGCAAGGTCACGTTCACACTGCCGCAGCCCTGACCACATCTGTGCACGTGGAGAAGGAGACAGGTCCACGACACAGCTCTCGTGCATAAATGATGTGCATGGCAGAAGGATGGGTGTGACCTGACCCCAGTCCTCCAAGTGCTCCCAGAAGCAACGTGGTAGCTTGTCACACCCCTTTCTTTCCCCAGCACCTGGCAGAGCACCCTTCCTGCCCACTTGTGGGTAGAACAGTCACGCTACTGACAACCATTGCCATGTGTGAGTTATTTCTACACCTGTTCCATGAAACTGTTCCTCAAGCAACCCCCTAGAGGAACAGTTTGCCCTGAGAGGATCTTAAGTGTGCTACAAACATTTTTAAAGATTATTAATTAAATTATTTTGAAAGAAATTCAAAGAACAATAAATATATTCCTTTTTTTTTTTTTACTCTTTATTTTGATCAACATAATTTAAGAGTGCTGTGGAAGGTCCCAGATTCAAGTGTGCCATGTGATTAAAAAAAAAAAAAGATTGAAAAACACTGATCTAGATGCTTCTCCTCTTCCAGCCTAGTGGAATGGAAATGACACCCAGGTGACCTGAGAGAGCCATATATTTAAGATCAGAGAACAGAACTACAGATGGAGGAAGCCTGCCTCCCTACGTCACTGCACAGGGAAGAGACCCACTAGCCACATGTGTGCACATTAGGTTCTTACATTAGCAAGAAAAAAATGTACAGTGTTAAGCATTAAGGTTTAGAGATTATTTATTGCAGCTGCTGGCTCCACCTCCATTAATACAGTCAGTAAACATTGCACCACCCGGAACAAACTGCTTTGAGCTCTAGCTCTGTGCAAACATGCTGGATGACATGGAAAAAGTCCCTTCATATCTCTGAGTCTCCCCATCAAATACAACCACATTGCAGGACTCTGCAGTAATGAATACAGATAATAAATGTGAACAAACATGGAAACAAACAACTTCAGGATGGGATTTTAGAAACTTGTTCTTCATCGACACTTGTCAAGTACATCAAAATACAATTTTAGTGGCTTAGAAAGCTTTCGAGCATCATGTTGAAAGTCTCCCATTGAATAAAGGAGGCAATATAGGTTATAAGAATATGATTTTTCACTGAGAACTTTATAACATTATTTTCAGTTCAATCTTTTCTTAAGAACTGACACCTAAACATAAAGATGTTTATTATTATTTCTTACATTAGCATTAGGAGAAAACAGCTTGCTCACCACAGATATTATCAAGCTTCATTAAGAGCATGGAGAAATCCAATCTGAATTCAGGGGAGATCTATAACTTTGTGCTTAGTAATTGGCAGAGCTCAGCCTCAAACTTGGAACTTGTGGCTCAAAGTTGCATTGCTCCCCATTCTCCTAATTCCTCTCGGCCAGGTGTTCAGAACTGCCCTGGCTGTGGGAAATGGCTCAGTCCCAACTGGTGCTTTCCATTCCCCTCAGAAGGCTCTGAGTAAAGATTCGTGCACCCTGCTCCATCAGCCATCTTTAAACCGTGTTCCAAGCTCCACAGGAGCCATTTGTGTTTGTGTTTGGGGAGCAGAATCTCCACCTCCACTTTACCCACAGCAGTGCTGACTTGATCTGTTTTACACACCGAACTCCTGGATAAGATTTCCTTTGAACAAAATTTTCCTCATTCTAAAACAAAACATTGAAAACTATGAACCAGAAAACTGAACTTTGGAGTCATCATAGGATGGCACACAATAACTATGAATTTTTGGCCATAGTTTCCTTGTCTGTAAAATGGAAAATTTAGCAACAAGGCTGCTTAGAGGTGGAAGAAGGGAGGTGACTCACTGTGAGAGGAGGAGTAAAAGCTCAAAGAAAAAGATTTCAACTTGATTTAAAAACACTCCCAGAGCTACAACGTAGTGCCAGGTCTTGTGTGTTTGGGAATGTAACATTGAACCAACAGCACCAAGGGCTGCTGGGGAAAGAGGGGAGAGGACTGGGAGAATGGAGGTGCTTTGTTTCTCTGGATTCTTTTCGGGGTCTTCTTTACCAAATCCTAACTCTCTCTTTTGCCCTTTCAGCCAATTCTGCTGAATCATGGTGGAGGCTGGAAAAAAAATCAAGTCCTTCCTTGAATTATTTATTCACTCCATCATGTGTCATTCATGCAATACACACTTACTGGACCCCTCCCCATCCACTGTCCCACACCTGGCACTGAGGATTCAGAGATGAGTTAGTGAAGTTCATGTGATACTAGACCTTACGATGCCGATGGTCTGCACATTCCAAACCCTTGCAAGGCAATGTGCTAAAACCCTGGATGGAGGGTCAGGGGGGAGGGTGAGGGAATAATTGGTGGTCCTTCCTTATTCCTCAAGAGACTCCAGATTCCTACCCCCCATCTCTCCATCCCTCACCTGTGCCTTTGGGCTGCACCCCCTTTATGCTACATCAACAAGATTAGGCACTGACATCCTCAGTGAGAAAATAATGAGGCCACCAGACCTCAGTGAGAAAATAATGAGGCCACCAGAAGGTCACTGCAAATAGAAGGCAGTTATGTTGCTTCATGATTTAAAGTACTGAATGGTACATTTATTTCCATTAACTGCAGTGAGATGGTATCCACGTGGTTGATAACAGTGGGTTTTCACGACATCACTTTCAGCTATCTGGTTGGAGAACATACTAGGTTTTCTGAGTGTTGAACATTCCTGAAACACTGAGGAATAAAGGATAATCTGTACTTTATCTTCCTCACTCTCCTCCACCTGATCTTTTTTAGTTGTAGTAAAGTCATCCCTATTTTTCAATCTTTCCATTAAGAAATATTTACCAAGCCCAAGTGCATTCCAGACACTCTGTGTTTCACAGGCATATAAATGAAAAAAGAAACCATCTTGATCCCAAACACCTGACAATCTCATGGGAAAAAGAACAAGGATGATTCAATTCAACGTGCCTGGTGCTTCATTAGCAGTAAGGCCAGTGTGGGGAATTGCAGGAGAGGGCAGACCCCTGGGTGGGAGGGCCATACAGACTTTCTGGAAAAGAAACCCAATCCAGAGACTCACAGCTAATAAGTATGTGGGGCTTGCAAGGGTGTCCAAGCAGAGTGAGTTTGATTGCCCAAAGTGTACATGCTGATGGCACCAGGGACTCAGCATGCCACATGGACTTGGGAGGCAGAGACTTTATTCTCACTTTTGGTCTATCTCTTCACCTACTGGGAGGCAGGATGTGAAGGTGAGTAAGAATATAAAGTAGGCTGTGTGCTAGTACCAGTCTGCCCTCATAAATGGTGTGAGGGACACATGTGGGCATGTGAGCCTGTGGATTGGAGAGCAGAATCTGGGCATGTCTTTGTGGAACTCAAGGCTGACTTTGTCCACTATGCTCATGTCTGCTTTGCATTTGTTCCCCCAGATCCACTCCTGACCCCTGGTCACCAGCTCTGTGCCTTGGAGCCTGGTTGAGTTCAACTCCATCAAAGACTTCCTCCCTGACTTCCAGCTGAGTTCAGTGATGGGCAGCACTGTAGGGAGCAGAGGGAAGGAGTAAGGTCAACCTCAATCCTGCACGGTCATCTCAGGCTGTCGTATCCCTGCATGGGTCACAACTCCTGCCAGAGGACCTTCCCATACCTTTTTCTACATCAACTACTGTCAACTACTCCCTCTCTTTATCTCTCCTACACGAGGTTGAAAACAAGCAGCTGTCACTAGCCACAGCCATTGCACTCTCTTTGTGGTTTCCCTACATGCTACCCATAACTTTGTAATTGAACCCTTTATTCAGTTCTCTAATCACTTAGTTTGAGTGTCACATCTATTTTCTTCCAGACCCCTGAAAGACACTATTCTGTAAGTTCTACAGAGAGACCCAAATAAATATGTGAACATGGGAATTAATGAAGGGGGCATGCCCTACATTAATCTTTCCTGTAGGCTAACATGTACACTGTTAGGGACAGACTAGAACCTAATCAGCTGAGGGCCAAGCCAGCGACTAGGGAAGCTCTCCTTCCTGTCTCTTCCCTCATTGAGCTGAGCAAATTGATGATAGTGCCCAAGTTTTTATCCTCTTTTAATCCATACCCCTAATATCTAGCTTAGGCCCTGACACACAGAATCCATGTTCGATATAGTAGGTATGTGTGTTGAGTGGAATGGGTTTCCACTCCAGGGTAATGGAAAACATGAGGGAGGTAAGAAACATTAAATGATACATCTACATCTGTTCTCTCTGCACTCATACAGGCAACACACTCATGCCACAAGTATGACTTTTTGCTTTCAACATTTCAAGAAAACTTGTCTTGGTCATTCTAATCCCAATTAAAATAACACCTCTGGAGGTCCATGGGAAAAACTCTTCCTCACCCTGTGGTATTGGGACCCCCAAACTGCAATACTTACTCAACAAGGAGTGGAAACACACCATGAATCAAGGACCTCAGTGCCATTGGACAAAGAATGGAAACCCCACCACTGAATCAAGGACCTCGGTGACATTGGACAAGGAATGGAAACCCCAACACTGAATCAAGGACCTCGGTGACACTGGACAAGGAATGGAAACCCCAACACTGAATCAAGGACCTCGGTGCTAGGGGAAGCTGGGAGGCTCTGTGGCTCAGCCTGCATGCTGCTGGCCGCTCTGCTGGGCACTGTCAAGGACAGGTTTGCTTCTTCCTCACAGTGCAGGCCCCTCCGTGGTTGATCGACCTTTGCTGACAGGATGGGCTTCCTTGGGCTAATTCAAACTCTGTAGCTTCTCTCTCTGAGAAGAAGCAGACATTCTCCTGACAGACACCACTGGCTATTTCAGGGCCCCCAGATAACAGCTTTAGACAAACTTCCTTACATCCTAAGCCATGTGATTTGGAGAGAATCAGGAGGATTATGCATCTTTGGGGACCTTCTCCATGCCTCAAGCCCATGCCCCAGTGCATGAGATATCTTCAGTTGTGTTCACAGCTGCAGGGAGAGACTGCATCCAGGGGGCCACTCTAAACAGACACGGCTCATTATAACTTTCTCCAAGGAGGGGCTGTGTCTTCTGTGTGTTTCTACTGTGCTCAGACATTGAGTGCAGAGCTGAGAGAATAGAGAGGGTTGGATGAGGCAGAATCACACACGAGGAGGAGCTCCCCCAGGCCACCTTGTAAGTAAATATCCCAACATAAATCAGCACATGCAGAAGCATAGGGAAAGACATGGTCACAGGACCCTCGAGGGCCACAGCATTGGTGAGATTGTGGGAGGTCTGCCGAGAGAGCTATGCCACGGTGGGCAGAGAGGAGCAGGGCCAGCCCTGCTGCCTGTGAGTGATGACCTTGAGCAAGTCACTTTCCTTCTCTGTGAAATGAGAAAGTGGGGGGTGGCTACATTATTTCTAAAGGCCTTGCTATTCTCTAAATCAGAGATTCTAAAACACCTCACATTCTGTAGCTCTTCACAGTTCATAAAGTACATTACCTCATTTCACTCTGCAGCACTGAAGGCAAACTTGGCAGAACTCAGAGCTGACCTTACTCTTCTCTGATGAATTTTCAGCTGGAATGCAGAACTCAGGGCCTCCCCACATTTTGCCTCTGAACCACTCACTCAAGTACCTGTCATCTCCTTTGATTTCCACACACACACAGTTTCTTAAGGACAAATTAATTCTTTAAAAAGTCCCTACAATTAAATTTCAAAAAGTGGCCTGCTGCCCCCAAGCCCAACTCCAATTAAAATGCTAAACAGGAAAGGTCACTTCCAGGGCCTGGAAGCCAGACAGGTCAAAATCCTGAGTGATCTGGGAATTCAGTAACATTTCTGACCACATGGGTCTCAGAGTATCAAGGAAGGGATTTCTAATGGTGTAGATGAGGAGAATGGGGTCGGAGAGCACTTAGCTTCCTCAGTCTAGAATTTAAAACTATACAACTAATCTAAAAGGGAGATAGGAGCTGAGACTCTGTGGTCATGGGAGAGGCGAGAAAGCTACTGTTAGCCTGCTCTCTAATGCTGCCCAGCTGGAAGCTGGAGCAGGTTAACTAACTTCTCTGGGCCTCTGTTTTTTCGTGTATAAAAGTAGGGGTTGGGTTAAATGATCAATAAATTGCCTTTCAGTTTATCATTTCTTCATTCATTCCACACACATTCGTTGAGCATCTGCCCTGTGTCAGACATTGTGAGAGGCACTGGAATACAACAGAAAATGTTAATTGAAATTAAGTGGTGTGTGGCTCGGTGCCTGTGGCTCAATCGGCTAAGGCACCAGCCACATACACCTAAGGTGGCGGGTTCGAATCCCCAGCCCAGGCCCACCAAACAACAATGATGGCTGCAACCAAAAAATGGCCGGGCGTTGTGGCGGGGGCCTGTGGTCCCAGCTACTTGGGAGGCGGAGGAGGCAGGAGACTCGCTTGAGCTCAGGAGTTGGAGGTTGCTATGAGCTGTGATGCCATGGCACTCTACCCAGGGGGATAGCTTGAGGCTCCGTCTCAAAAAAAAAAAAAAATTAAGTGGTGTGTATGCGTGTGTGTGTGTGTGTGTGTGTGTGTGTGTGTGTGTGTGTAAGAGACAGAAAGACAATGAGCACACTCCACACCCACAGAGCTCACATTCTGCTTGGGGAGAGAGTTGTGTGCAAACACACAAAGATTCTTTCCATGCAAGGATAATCACCTACACTTAGGAGGACAGCAGGGGAAGAATTCTTCCTGGAGAAAGAGTCAGGGAATCATCAGAGAGAGTCATTTTTAAGCTGACTCTGAAGGTCAACAAGGAGCAGAGCCAATGGGGACAGAGGTAATTGTATTTAGAGTATGGAGCAATGAGAAGGGAGACAGGCAGCTGGAGACCCAAGCAGGAGGCAGACCATGAAAAGCCAAGTTGGTCCCCCTGACACTATGAAGAGCTGCTCAAAGCTGTAGACAAGGGAGCAGCTCTGCACTGGGTAAATGTCACTGTGGCTGCCATAGACAGTGTGGACCGGAGGAGGGCAAGGCTGGAGGCAGGGCCTCACTGAGAATGGAAAGCAGTGCGTTATTCCAGAGGAGACAGAAGCTGAGCTAAGGCAGCATCCATGGAGATGAAGAGGGATGTGGGGATTTAATAGCTTTTCTGGGAACGTGCACGTGATTTAGCTATTCACCTACCATTTACATAGCTTCACTGTGCGAAGAACTTAGAAATATTAACTCACTTAACCATCACACCATACCTACGAAGTTGGGACTTATGTAATCCCCACATATGGAAGAGAGAAACGAGACATGGAGAGGTTGGGCCACTTACCCAGGGTCCCAAGGCTACTGACAGGTAGTCTCTCCTGCATCTGAGCCCTTCACCATAACCCCAGGTGTGATGCCAAGTGTGACTCCCAGCCCTCTGGCTTAGTTGCCTGCTGTCTGGATGGTCATGTCATTTACCTCCTGCTGGAAAATAATCACATTTGGAGGTGAGGAGTGGGGAAAATGTTACCCAAGTCACATGTACCATCGTGATGAAAAAGCTCGGAGGAAGAAGTCACATGGGAGTGGAAAGATGAAGAGAGTTTTAGGCTGGAGAAGTAGATTGGCAAGTCATCTGTGTACAGCTGGCAGAGGTCACCAGGGGTGTGGCCTGGCCTGTGACCACTGTTGCTGACTGGCCTGAGTGCACAGGCCGCCCACCTTCCTTGTGCTGCTCATCTGACTCTGCCTGCACATCAGGAAGGGTCCACACTTCCTAGGAAAGCTTTGTTGTTCTACTGGTTGTAAACTAACTCTCATTAAAGAACATGGCTATTTTCACTCTGCGACCATGTTTAAAGTATTTCGACATACACAGAAATAATATGCAACTGCGTTGTTGACAGGAAGCGGAACTTTGACAGAGAACCCGTGATAGGAATTTGAAGTCTTGCAAGCCTGGATTTCATAAGGTCCCACTCAGTAATCCCACTCTTTAATATTTTAGAACCTAAATGTAATAATTGGTACAGAACATTGGACCTGTAATTTAGTCATGCTGGTTCTGTATTTACATTTCTTTCATTAAAAATTTAGTGAAAATGAATAATTAAAATAGCAGAGCTTAACAAATTTTGCACTACAAGTTAAAGGTTGAAAACTGGTCTACTGAGTAATGACTCTTTCCATTTAAAAATTCAGAGTGTTTTGTTTTCTTTTTGAATCTCAAAGAATTCTGATAGGATGTTATAGAAAAGAAAGAGCAGACTCACGGGCTGTGGGCAAGAACCTCATTCAAAAGTGGCTTGGTTCACTCTTTGGCCTACCCAGTAAACGTACCAGGTCCCCACTGTGTCCTAAGCACTGGGCTGTGAGCTTTCCACCCACTGTCTCATTAAGATCTAACAACTCTGGGTAAGGGCAAAGTTACGCCTTCATCTGAGGAAGCCAGAGGCCAGAGAGGGGAATTCAGTTGTCATAACTCCTTCAGTGACAAACCTGAGAATTCCTCCTTTGTATGAACGAAGTCTGAACTAAGTTCAGTCAGCAAGGTGACCCAGCCTCCGGATCACAGCCATCTCCTCAGTGCCAGCGCTCTCTGCAAGGCCTGCCAGTGTTCCTCAACCACCCACTTTATCCATCTTTCCAGACAACATATCAGCACCCCTCTCCCCGCGAATTACAGCTCAGACTAACTCCTTTTTTGCCTTTTCTCAGCCGGACTGCAGCACCCATGTTGTCACGTGGAGCTGTGGCCCTGCTGTCATTAAGTCCTGACCCCTCCACAGCACTTCATACCCTTTTGACCTAGAATTCCAAGCCCCTTGCAATGTGTGTCTCACTCATGTTGTTTAGTAAATATTGCCAAATTAATTGAAAATTGCTTGGGGGGGGGGGGTCTGTGCTGGAGCGCACAATACACAGCACCCCTCTCGCTGTCCTGAGTTCTGAACAACTTGGAAAAGCAGCAAAAGCACAGCAGATGCAAGTCGAAGGTCAACTTCACAACATCAGCACCCGTGCTGCAAGGAGGGGCCGCGCACCAGGGTGAGCGCCACGGCAAGATGGGAAGTCGAGACCCAGCAGCACACGGCCAGTCACGGCAGGGACAGCCAGGGGATGCCTGCGAAGGGGGCACTCGCTCCTGAGGAGGCTGAGCAGGGGCGAAACCAGCTGCAGGAGAGCGGTCCTGCTCCTTCCTAAGGGACAGAGGCAGAGCATGCCTAGTTATTCTTGCCAAATTTTTCATAACTTCTTGCCACGTCTCCTAGGGCAGAGCAAGTCACTAAGAGTGAAGCCAGGGCACAGCAGAGAGGAAAAGTGGTCCCTTCTAACTGTTGGGTAAGTCACCGCCAAGCTCCCATCCCATTCTATATTTACCAAGTACACAAACGAAGAATGACAGTGTCCTGCCTACGAGACTCCTCAGAAAAAGCCTTAAAGGCTCGATCATCAGAATCATAATTATAATCATATCCAGCACTTACCACACACTAGGAATTACACTTCTACTCCTTATAATTGCCATATTTTTAACACTATTATTACTCCCATTCTACAGATGAGAATAATCAAAGTTAAATAAAACTTCCAAGGTCACACATCAATTACGTGATTGGAGGCAAGACTCAAATTCACTTTTTCTAATTCTACAGCTTATAGTGAAGAAAGCACATAAGTAGCCATGCTCATTTTTGCTTGTAACACAAATAACTCCAAGTCATATAACATTTACTGACAATGCTCTTATATATAGCATATTACCTCTGTCAAAATATGGTTCTCAGAAGCTGTTTTCCTTTCATTTTTAACTTCTACTAAGGAGATGATCAGCGTCAAGAGAAAACATAAATGCACGCTGGGGAGAGACATCATCAAGTCCTGTTGGTACAATGCAGTGGGAGACCAGAGACCCGGGTGGGAAGGCAGTGCCAACACTGACTGGCCATGCCAGGCTGTTTCAAGAAATTACTTAACATCCCATACCTATTTTTTAATGGGATACTAAAACTTATCCCATGCCATTGTCATAAGGACATATCTGGGGAACCTCATCCTTTGCTGACTTTTTACCCATCTTCCTCTCAGCAAATGGAGCTCAACAAAAAGTGTATACAGGAATCTCCTGGGGAGAATTTTAAAAGTGTAGATGCTAAGAGTGAAAAGAACACCTCTAGAGGTCAAGGCTGGGAAGTACAGGCTTAAAGAGCTCCCCAGATGATTCTGATATGGACCCTGATTTAAAAAGTCACTGATCTACTTAATTGGTAATACTGTGATTCACTATGTATCAAAAACCATTCAATGTTGCAGACCAGACACTTTAAGCCATATATTCACTTTTAGAAGTGGACACTAAGGAAATAATCACTGATGAGTTAGAAGATGTGTTTACAAGGATGCTTAATACATAGCTCTTTCTAAGTAGAAAAGGGCAGAGGAGGGGAAGGAGTTGAAGGAGAAGGAGTAAAAGAAAGGAAAGAAACTGCCCAGAAGCCAGATGTTGGGCACCATATACAGTAAAAAACAGAATGCGGCAGTCCTCACCACACAATGATATTACACAGCCCTAAAATAAACTGCTGCATTTTTATAATGGCTACAAAGGAGTATGAGAGGTCTGATCACACTTTTGTGATTTAAAAATATAACTATGAAAGACAGACAATAAAACATTAGCAATAATTTTAACTAAGTGTTAGAGCTATAAGCTATTTTAATTTATAGGCATACCATATTTTACTGTACTTTGCATTACTGTTTTATAGATACTCATTTTTGGTATTTTGGGGTTTTTTTTTTGCTCTATTATCTATTTTTAATTTTTATTTCAGTTTAGTATAAAGGTACAGATGATTTGGTTACATTTTTTGCGTTTGTTAGGTAAAGTCCCTGTGGTAGCTGTGCCCCTCACCCAGGACGTGTGCCATATACCCTTACATTGTGCCCATTAAGTGAAAGCTCACCAATACTCCTCCCCTCCTCCCCTTCCCTCCTCCTTCTTCTTCTCTACCCCTAACTTGAGTTCAACTGTGTGCTTCTCTTGTGTGGGTGTATGAAGAATCCTCCAAGAACTCAAAGTAGAGCTTCCATTGATCCTGCAATCCCATTACTAGGTATCTATCCAGAAGAAAAAAAATCCCTTTACCATGAGGACATAGGTACTAGAACGTTTATCACAGCTCAGTTCACAATTGCTAAGATGTGGAATCAACCCAGACACTCTTTTTTACAAATCATGGGTTTGTGGCAACCCTGTGTTGACCAACCCTGTCAGCACCATCTTTCCAACAGACTGTGCTTACATTGTGTCCCTGGGTCACATCTGGTAATTCTCACAATATTTCAAAATTTTCATTACTATTGTATCTCTTATGGTAATCTGTGATCACTCAGGTCACTGTTGTAATTATATGGGGGGCACCATGAACCACACCCATGTAAGACAGCAAACTTAGTCAACAAATGCTTTATGCATCATCCCTCCCTGTGCCCTGGGACACAACAATATTGAATTAGGTCAATCAACAACCCCACAATGGCCCCTACACGTTCCAGTGAAAGGTAGGGTCACATGTCTCTCACTTAACTCAAAGCTACAATGATGAAGCTTAGTGAGAAAATTGAGTAGAAAACCTGAGATCAGCTAAACCCTAGACCACTTGTGCTGGGTTAGTCAAGGTGGAACATAAAGGAAAAGTCCTTGAAGGAATGTTTATTACTCCAGGGAACACAGGAAAGATAAGAAAGCCTAACAATTTTATTGGTGATTAGAGAAAGTTTGAGTGGCCTGGATAGAAGATCAGAGCATCCACAGAATTCCCTTTTGCCAAAGCCTAAGCCAGAGCCAGGCCCTGACTCTCTCAATTCTATGAAGCCTGAGAGGGGTGAGGAAGCTGCAGAAGAAAAGTTTGAATCCAGCAGAGGTTGGTTCCTGATGTTTAAAAACTAGGAACCATCTCCTTAACAAAAAAAAATGCAAGTGCTGATGTGGAAGCCACAGCAAGTTATCCAGAAGATCTAGCTAAGATCAATGAGGAAGGCACCTACACTCAATAGCAGATTTTCAATGTAGACCAAGCAACCATCTGTTGGAAAAAGATGCCACCTAGGACTTCATGGCTAGAGAGAACAATTCCTGGCTTCAAAGCTTCAAAAGATTAGCTGACTCTAATGTTAGGTGCTAATGTGGCTGGTGACTTTAAGTTGAAGCCAGTGCTCATTTACCCCTCAAAATAGCCTAAGTTCCCTTAAGAATTATGCCAAGTCTACCCTGCCTATGGATCAACAAAGCCTGGATTATAGCACACTTATTTATGGCATGGTTTATTGACTATTCTCAGCCCAATATTGAGATCTATACAATCTAAAAACAAATCAGAGTACACAGCCCAATATTGAGAACTGATCAGAAGAAAAAGATTCACAAAATTTTACTGTTCATTGACAATGCTGCGGCAGGAGGACTGCTTGAGGCCAGGAGTTAAAGACCAGTCCTGGCAACACAGTGAGAGCCCATCTCTGCAGAAGAAATCAACAAATAGCACAAACGGGAATTTGGAAGAAGTTGACACCAGCCCTCATGAATGATTTTAAAGGGTTCATGGTTGTAGTGGAAAAAGTAACTGTAGATGAGATGGAAATAGCAGAAGAACTAGAATTTGAGGTGATCTCATGATGAAATTTTAACGGATAAGGATTTGCTTCTTATGAATGGATGAGCAAAGAAAGTGGTTTCTTTTCTTTTTTATTTCAAATTAAAATGAAGGTATGAATTTTTAGGTTACATTATTCTCACTTCTAGGCTAAAGTTCCATTCGTAAAAGAGTCCCTCACACAGGGAACGTGTCATACACTCTCACAATGTGCACATTAGGGGAGCTGCCACCTCACGCCCTCCCTTCTTCTGCCAATTTCCATCATTCCCTGCCTCCCTCTGTACCCTGGTCCTAGACTAAATTTGTGCTTTATTGTTCTTATGAGCATGTAATTGTTTATATATTGGTTCATATTAGTATGGAGTACACTGGGTATTTATTTTTCCATTCTTACGATACTTTACTGAGAAAAATGTATTTCAACTCCATCCAGGTAAATGTAAAAGATGTAAAGTCTCCATCTTTTTAATAAAGATTCCATGGTATACAAATACCAGTGTTTGTTGATCCACTCATGGGTTGAAGGGCTCTTAGGTTGCTTCCACAAGTTGGCAATTATGAACTGATCCACAATAAATATTCTGGTACAAATGTCTTTTTGGTAAATGATTTTTGTTTGTTCTTCTGGGAAGATACCTAGTAATGGGATTGCAGGATCAAATGGAAGGTCTATGTTTAGATCTTTGAGGATTCTCCATATTTCTCTCCAAAAGGGCTGTATTAGTTTGCAATCCCACCAGCAGTGTAGAAGTGTTCCCTTCTCTCCACATCCACACCTGGTGATTTGAGACTTTGTGAAGTGGTCTAATCTTGCTGGGGTTAGGTAATATCTTAGATTGGTTGGTGTTTTTTTGTTTGTTTGTTTGTTTTTACAGTTTTTGGCCAGGGGCCAGTGCCTAACTCCTTTGAGTCACAGGCACCATCCTCTTAGAGTGGTTTCGATTTGTATTTCTCTAATGATTAAAGACAATGAGCATTTTTTCATGTGTTTGTTGGTCATTCGTCTGTCATCTTCAGAGAAGTTTCTGTTCAAATCCCTTGCCCACTCATAGAGAGGGTTACTTGTACTTTTCTTATGCTTTAATTTGAGTTCTCAGTAGAGTCTAATATGAGGCCTTTGTCAGACTCATAACATGCAAAAATCTTCTCCCATTCCAAAGGCTGTCTGTTTTATTTGTTTGTGGTAACTTTAGCTATGCAAAAGCTTTTTAGCTTGATCAGATCCCAGTTATTTATTTTTGGTGTTGCTGCAATTGCCAGGGGTGGGTGGGGAGTCTTCCTCATAAAGTGTTTTCCCAGGCCAATATCTTCAAGTGTTTTCCCTGTACTCTCTTCCAGAATTTTTATTGTTTCATTTAAATCTTTTATCCAATGAGAATCTATTTTTGTCAGTGGTGAGAGGTGTGGGTCCAATTTCAGTTTTCTACATGAGGATAACCTATATTCCCAGCACCATTTGTTAAATAAGAATTCTTTTCCCCAGTGCATGTTTTTGTTAGGCTTATCAAAGAGTAAATGACCATATGTGGCTGGGTTCATCTCTAGATTCTCTATCTATTCCATACATCTTTATGTCTATTTTTTTGTGTGCCAGTACCTTCTGTGCCGTTTTGGTCACTATAGCCTTGTAGTATAACCTGAAATCTGGCAACGAGGTGCCTCCAGAAAGTTTTTTATTATTTCTAAGAACTGTATTCGCTATTTGAGTTTTTTCTGGTTCCATATAAATCTAAGTACTATTTTTTCAAGATCTGTTAAGTATGACATTTGTGGTTTGATGGGGATTGCATTAAATCCATAGATTGTTTTGGGTAGTGTGGACATTTTAACAATGTTGATTCTTCCCAGTCATGAGCATGGTATATTCTTCTATTTGTTGACATCTTCTGCTATTTCCTTTCTCAAAGTTTCATAATTCTCCTCATAGAGATCTTTCACATCTTTTGTTAGATATATTCCCACGTATTTCCATCTTCTTTGGTATTATTGTAAAAGGAACAGAGTCTTTGATTTTATTAGATCTTTGAGGATTGACAATTGTTGGCATATATGAAGGCTACTGATTTGTGGGTATTGATTTTGTATACTGAGATGCTGCTGTATTCCTTGATCACTTCTAAGAGCTTTGTAGTTGAGTACCTGGAATTTTCCAGGTGTAAGAGCATGTCATATGCAAAGAGGGAGAATTTGACCTCCTCTGTCCCCATTTGGACTCCTTTGATCTCCTTCTCTTGCCTGATTGTGATGGCTGAGACTTCCAACACTGTGTTAAACAGCAGTGGAGACAATGGGCATCCTTGTCTAGTTCCAGATTTGAGTGGAAATGCTTTAAGTTTTACTCCATTCAATATTATATTGAATGGAGTTGTAGCTGACCTCTATCAATTTAAGGAATGTTCCACCTAAGCCTATTTTCTTGAGTGTTTTTATCATGAAAAGATGCTGGATATTATCAAAAGCCTTTTCTGCATCAATTGAAAGAATTATATGGTCTTTGCTTTTCATTCAACTTATGTGATGTATTATACTTATGGATTTGCATATGTTGAACCAACCTTGAGACTGTGGGATAAAACCCACTTTGTCATGGTATATGACCTTCTTGATGTATCATTTTATTATGTTTGCTAGTATCTTGTTGAATATTTTTCCATCAATGTTCATTAATGGTATTGGTCTATAGTTGTCTTTTTTTGTTGGGTCCTTTCCTGGTTTGGAGATCAGGGTGATATTTGCTTCATAGAATGGGTTGGGAGAGGATTCCTTCCTTCTCTATTGGAAAAGTTTATGCATTATAAGAACTAGTTCCTCTTTGAAGGTTTGATAGAATTCTGTTGTGAAACCTTCTGGTCCAGGGCTTTTCTTTCTGGGAGATTTTATATAATTGATGTTATTTCAGTGCTTGATATTGGTCTGTTCAAGATTTCTAAATCTTTCTGGCTGAGTTTTAGAAGGTATTGTGCTTCCAGATAGTGGTGCATCTCGTCTACATTTTCATATTTCTGGGAATACAGTTTTTTGTAGTAATTGTTCAGAATATTTTTTATTTCTGTGGGATATGTTGTTATTTCCCCTTTATTACTTCTGATTATAATTATTAGAGATCTTCTTTTTCTGTTTCTTCTTAGTCTAGCCAAGGGTTTATCAATTTTATTCATCTTTTCAAAGAAAAAACTTTGTTTTGCTGATCTTCCAAATAATTCTTTTTTTATTTTCAATTCATTTAATTCTGCTCTAATTTTGGATATTTCTTTTCCTTTGCTGGGTTTGGGATTACATTGTTCTTCCTTTCACAGTTACTTAAGATGGACCATTAGGTTGCTGACTCACTCTCTTTCTGTTTTCTTGATGAAAGCATCTAATCCTATAAATTTCCCTCTAAGGACTGCCTTTGCAACATCCCATGGGTTTTGATAGTTTCTGGCTTCATTCTCATCTTGTTCCAGAAATCTAATGATCTCCTTCTTGACTTCACCTATGACCCAGTTATCATTCAGCATTAGGTTATTTAGTTTGCATGACTTTATTTGAGTATGAAGATTTCTGTTGCTCTTGAGTTCAACTTTTATTCCATGATAGTCTCCGAAGATACAGGGGACAATTTCTATTCTTTTGAATTTGTTGAGATTATCCTTGTGTCCTAAGATATGATCAATTTTGGAAGATGATCCATGAGCTGATGTGAAGAGCTTAGTTTTGCATTCAGTTTTGTTAGGATAAAATGTTCTATAAATTTCTATTAAGTCCATCTATTCTAGGGTCTTATTTAAGTCCATTATTTCTTTCTTTAGTTCCTGCTTAGAGGATCTGTCCAGTATTGCCAATGGTGTTTTAAAATCTCCAATTGCTATAGTACAGAAAGATAGCATATTGAGATAGGGTGCATAGATGTTAATCACTGAAATCTCTTCATGATGTATATTTCCCTTGACAACTATGTAGTGTCCATCTTTGTCTTTCATTATTTTGCATTGTTTGAATCCAACTGTATCTGTAAACAAGATTGCAACCTTAGCTGCATTCTGCTTTCCCTTGGCCTGGAATACCATCACCCATCTCTTCACCCTGAGTCTTGTTTTATCCTATGAGGTAAGGTGAGTTTCTTGTAGGCATCAGATATCTTGCCTGCATTTTTGTATACAGTCAGCCAGCCTATGCCTCTTTAAAGGAGAGTTCAAACCATTCATAGTAATTGAGAGAACTGATACATATGGCAGAATTCTGGTTGTCTTGTTTTTCAGAGGTTCAGAGCTTATTTTTATTCCTTTCATCATTATGGAAGCTAGGCTTTGTTCTTTAATTTCTGGGTAGGTTTACTCTGGTGGTGTACTCTCCTGTTGCTTGTTATGAAGAATGGTTCTGAGTATTTCCTGTAGAGCTATTCTAGTCACAGCAAATTTCCTCAGCATGTGGATGTCAGTGAAGTATTTAATTTCTCATCACAAATGAAACTCAGTTTAGCAGGATATAGGATCCTGGGATGGAAATTGTTTTGTTTAAGAAAGTTGAAGTTGATGACCATCTTCTGGCTTGGGAAGTTTCAGCTGAAAGATATGCAGTCATCCTGATACTTCTCCCTTTGTAAGTAATACTTTTCTTATGCCTGGCTGCTTGCATAAATTTCTTCTTTATATTAACATTGGCAAAATTAATTATAATGTGTCTAGGAGATGCTTTGGATTGAATCATGCTGGGGTTCTGAAACTATCTACTATCTGAATTTCTGTGTCTCTTGCAATACTTGAGAAGTTCTCTGCTATAATGTCTTGAAGCAAAGAATTTGCACTCTTGGGACCATCCTCTTCTCCTTCAGAAATCCCTGTAATTCAGGTGTTTGATTTCTTAGAATGATCCCATAATTCTTTCAGGGAATAATCTGCTCTTTTTCTCCATTTTTCTGCCTCTTTGAATGCTTGGGATAGTTCAAAAGTTTTGTCTTCTTTATCTGAGATTCTTTCTTTGCACTGCTCAACTCTATTTCACAGGGCCTCTACTATATTTTGAAGCTCTTCAAATACCTTTTTCAATCCCGTAAGCTCTGCTATATCTTTCTTCATTATGTTCATATCCTTGGTGACTTTGTCTTTGAATTCATTAATTTCCTGAGACAACTTCTCAACTATTTTTTTGTCATCTGCTTCCATCTTTTTCTCTATCCCAATTATATTATTTGCCATCTATATTCTGAATTCTATTACTGACATTTCAGCAATTTATCTGTGGATGAAATTTTCTGTTGTACTTTTTATTAGACTTCCATGGGGGTGTGTGTGATCTGTTCTGATTTCTGAGGTTGCCAGAGTTCTTCTGGGCAAGTATTTTCAGCTTCCTCCTCTCTTTCTTTTTCCTTAATATGTAAATTATACTGTTTTAGATGAATTAATAGGTTGTCCCTTATAACTCTACTTCTCACTGTTCCAGTGTCACCGCCACACTAACAAAGGCAGACAAGTGGTCAATCTTCAGCCCCAGACACTGTTTCCAGGGGGACAAGAATCAGTAGATATCACTGGCCCAGAGTTCCAAAGTCGCTTTACCAGCACTGGCTCCACCCACCAACTCAAGCTCACAGGGCTGCACAGCTGACAGCACTCGCCCAGAGTTCAGGAGAGATGCTTATGTACTGGGCACCATCCAGCCAATTGAGTTTAGAAGGCTGCAGCTCTGTGGAGAGCATAGGCCCAACACTCAGACAAAGATGCTCAGGCACCAGGCACTGCCCACACAGTCAAGCTCAAGGGGGCCACCCCTCAGTGCAAGGCACAGTTCTAAAGTTCAGATAAGAGTTGTTCAGGCACCAGGCACAGCCTACTCAATTGAACACAGAGAGCCTCCAGCCAATGGAGAGTGTAATCCAAAGTTCAGTCCAAAATCCTTAAACACCAGCCCACCTACCCAATTGAGTTCAAAGAGCCCATGTGGGTGGAGGGGGCAGGTCCAAAGTTCAGTCAAAAGTCAAAGTCATTTAAGTACCACCTGCCCACCCATTTGAGCTCAGAGGCTGCCCTGGAGGTCAGAAAACAGATCTGCCTGAGAATTCTTAAGGTGCTAGAGATGGATAGTTCAACCCTTTCCCCGCCAAAGTTAGGACTACCATGATACTGTTTTCGTGCTGCAGCTTGGTTGCAGGCAGACTTCCAGAGCTTCTCAGTGAGCTCACCAAATACTCCATTCTCAGCAGGGGGCAGTCCTTCCAGCAACTATGATGGGGGAAGGGCTATCTGGGTGCTCAAGATTGCAGGACAATATTTAGTCTTTTGTGCCAGGCAGGATGGGGCCTAGGCTCAGTGGTGGGACCTCAATAATGAAGGAGGACTGGGACTTAGTGACTTCTCTCCCATACAATAAGGTGAACAGACTTTTGAACTCTGTTTGCTGGTGGGCTGGTCACCCACTGCTCGGAGCTTCCATTTGGGGGGAGGGGTCTCCCTTCCTCTGGGTGCTGGGCTCATACCTGTTGTTTTTCTTCCACTTTCTTGTTTCTGCTGCTTGACTCAGCCTGGGTGATGTGAATCTCACACAGTCCTCTCAGTGAGCAGCTATTCACACTCGGTTTCCATCCACTTCAATCCAATATCTCTCCTTCTGGACACGAGCTTCTGGTGAAAGCTGCTTCTAGTCAGCCATCTTCCCACAATTCAAGAAAGTGGTTTCTTGAGATGGAATCTATATTGGGTAAAAATTCCACTGACATTGTTCACTAGACAACAAGGATTTAGAAAATTATATAACCTCACTTTATAAGGCAGCACCAGGGTTTGAGAGGACTGATGCCTTTGATTTTGTTTATTTTTTTGTTTGTTTTTGGCCAGGGCTGGGTTTGAACCCACCACCTCTGGTATATGGGACCAGCGCCCTACTCTTTTGAGCCACAGGCACCACCCAATGCCTTTGATTTTGAAAGAAAGTTCTACTGTGTGCAAAATGCTATCAAACAGCATTGTGTACTACAGAGGTATCTTTCATGAAAAGAAAAATCAATCAATGTGGCAAATTTTATTATTATCTTATTTTAAGAAATTGCCACAGCAACCACCACCCTGACCAGTCAGCAGCCAAGAACATCAAGATCATACCCTCCACCAGCAAATAGATTATGACTCATCTGAAGGGTCAGATAACCACTAGCATTTTCTAGCAATAAAGTGTTTTTATTTAAAGTATGTACATTATTTTCTAAACCTAACACTATGTTGTAAACTTAACAGATACTACGTATAGTCTAAACATAACTTTTACATTCACTAGGAAACCAAAAATTGTGTGTGGCTTGCTTATTGTGATATTGGCTATATTGTAGTGATCTGGAAGCAGACACATAGTATCTCCTAGCCTATATTTTATGCTTCTCTAGTTTTAAAGTTTTCTGCAAAAAGCACCATTTTTATATCAAAATTTAAGAAGTATTCTATTTTTCATGACCAGACTAAGATCAGAGCTCTCAATATACTGCTAGGGACTCTCCAGATTAACACTCCTCCACTCATCAGAATTTTTTAGCTACCCTTATATACAGGGTATGTAATATATGCTGGGTATAGTAATATATACTATATGCCCTTATATAACTGATTCTGAGAAGATTTGCATACCGGGGACAGGCTGCATTCAACCACTGTGCTTTCTCAGATCTTTAAAACAACTCTACATGTTACATGGTATTATTACTCTTACTTTACAGATGAGGAAAGTGAAAGTTAGATAGATTAAGGAACTAGCCCAAGGGCAAACAGCAAATGATGAGAGAAACCAGGTGATGCAGGAGATCTCTCTGCATCATTTCTTATACCTGCCCATGAACTAACAGCAAAATAAAAAGTTGGGTTTTTTTTTCTTTAGCAAGCATTTGTCAGCATAAGGACTCACATCTTGCACTTTCTCAGTCACTGCAGTGCTAAACCAGACCCGTGTTTCTGTTTCCAGCTTCTCTCTCAACCTTGCCCACTCAGATACTCCGGGTGACTTTGGTTGAGCTTTGCTAAAGCCCAGCTCGTTGTCCTCTACCCTGTGACTCTGCTCAAGCCGTCCATGAAGGCACGTTGCCAGGTCTGCCAGGTGTGGTGGAGGGGGCAGTCTGCCCGTGTTGGTGCCCAGGAGGAGCAGAGTAAGGGAGGCAGGAGTCAGCGGGCACTCTGCCTGACTGAGAACTCTGGGATTGGGCCCTCAATAGAAATGCAAATTGAATTCTGTGTAATTTGTGCTTCTCAATAACCTCAGCATGTGTTGGATGTGTACAAAAAGAACCGTAAAATAAAATTGCAGACAAAAGGGGGAGTCAGAACATAGAAAGGGGAAGAATTGGTTTATTCCACAAGCCAAACAATGGGTCATAATAAATTCGCCAGCCATTAACTCTTTGGTTTCATGGAACAAAGAGATTGAAATGAAATGGAGAAGAGGAAAAAAAAAAGAATCACAGTTAACCATTAGGTGGCTGGCTGCCTTCCATTTGGCCAACCAGACAAACCAAAGGATGATCCAGGGAGCTGTGTGGGGGCATCTGCCACCCCAGGGGCAGCCCCTACCCACCTGCAACCCAGCCCTGGCTCTTCATATGTTCAGGTGCCATTGGGGAGTTTTCCTTAAGAAAAACATGTAATAGAAAGATCCTACTATGTTTTAATCAGCCATCAGTTAATCCAGGTCCTAAAAAGAATTATAAGATAAAGAGGAATAAAGTGAAAAGAACAACAATTTGCAATGTAAAAAACAGGGGAAAATTGAAAGAGGGTCAAAGAGAAAGAGAAAGTGAGAGAGAAAATACTGTTGCTAGTCCTACCATTCCCACCATTAGGCCCTTCACCATTTTTGAGTATCAACTGTGGCCACACACCCAGTGGAAGATCTGTCCCCAGGACAGGGCCCTGGCAACCCTGCATGCACTCCTGGGAGACCTAAAAGATTGCTGTGAATTCTCCTGAGGGATTCCAAGGTCCTCGAAGCAGGGTCTAGAGTTCCTGAATGCTATGTATCCTAAACACCAATCCCTGGGCCTGGCCCATTTTAGGTATTCCAACAAAGTTTACAAAATGAATGAATGACTTCAGCACAGGTGGACAGATGAATGGTGAGTGAATGAATGCCAAGCATGCCAATCCTCACACTGACCCAGTGAGTTAGCTGTTATTAATCTTATTTTACCAATAAGGAGACTAAAGCATAGAGAAACCCAAGTATGACTCATTATCTTGTGAAAGAGAATCACTCAAAGAGGACATATATCCTGAGAAACAAAAGGGAACGAAGGTTTGGAGAGGTTTGGGAGTAAATGGATGGAGAAAGACGGGGAAATGGGAGGAAAAGGGGTAGAGGAGAAATTGGGGCAGAGCTCAAAAAGGGTTCTGCCTGGCACCCTCATAATAGAGGACCAGGCTTTGGCTTTGTTTGAAAAATGAGTAATGAAGTCCAGTGTGAGCATCAGCCAGAAATGTATGACATCATATCAGCACAGAATCAGGGGTTTAAGATAGACCCCTAGATCACATTTGGCTCTGAGAGCAGGTAGACTGTTGCTGGGTATTCGCACACTGGCCAAGGTCATTCCTGGTAGTCCTAATGCAAAATGAAGGTCAACAGAGATATGATAAATAAACAGAAGTATTCAAAGATTCTGGTTGCTGTATTAAAAAGAAGAAAATAGTGTGGCAGTTTCGCTTGGGTGAAGCTAGAACAATCTCACTCTTAAAGACATAAGCCCCATGGACCCTCCTTGCCATAATTTTCAGAGTAATATGATTTTTGACAAATTCATTAAGCAATAAGACATGACAGACTGTAAATTGCTCCCTGTTAATTTATGTCCACTATATTGTTGGGCATTCAGCCAAAGCTTGGTCCTATCTGAGAGAAAAGATATAAATTACCTTTGTGTAACCACAGCCTAGAGTGCTTTGTGAAGATCAGAGAATGTTTGAATCCTAGAGTCCTCAGCTCATAGGATGGGCATTTCATCCCTTACCCAGACATTAGCTTCCACTGAGCATACGCTTTGGTACAGCCACTGCCCTTGAGGAGTTTATCAAGATTTCAGGAAGGCACATAGCTTGCTTTCCATAAAGTAATAAGCCCCACACTAAGGGTAAACCGTCATTTCTTACAAAGCACAGAAAAAGGTGATCAGTTCTAGAGCAGTAGGGACAATGAAGGGATCAGAGAAGGCTCCAGACAGAAGATGACTTTTGAATCAGGTCCTAAAATAAATGCAGACATTTCTCAAATGGAGAAGCATGAAAGTTCACTGCAGAAATAACCCACAAGGGCAGGAAGCTATCGTGCTCTCAAAGAGCTCGGTATAGTTTAGTGCAACTGTACTCCGGGTGCAAGGAAGGAAATCAGAGCCAGGTTATATGGCAAGAGAGCACCTTTGGGTTGAACTGAGAATCTGGGACTCCTTGCTAAATATCTATGAGTTTATTCAATGGTTCCCTTCTCTGCATCTGTGTTGAATTGTTGTCACACTGGAAGATTGAAAAGTCCCATCAAAAATGATTGTCTGACAGCTAATGAATCATTACTTATCAAGAAGGCTATAAACCCTGAGGCTGGTATGCTATTCAGATCGTTTAAGCAACAAGCAATAGTAAGAACAACAGCTAATCTCTACTGATTGCATTGTCATGGTCACTCCCAGAGAGAGATTCTGCTCAGGCTGGGGCACTGGATTAAAACACAATCATGCAGGGGTGAGGAGGTTGGCCAAACCTATTGCCTCATTACCCAGTGAACAAGTTTCAGGCCTTCTTTCTCTATAGGCATTTCAGGGAAGACAAGAAGAAGGCCTGGGTCTGGACCTTATTCCCTTCACACCCTCAGGGATGGAATCAACAGGTTCAACTCCATGAACTCTAGGCCTCTTTAAGCTTCCACTAGACATAGTGAGGAAAGGAAGAGGAAGGGGAAGAAACTATGGGAACTTCTTACTACCCTCAGGCAGAAGAATCAAAAGATTGGATTTTCAAAAGGAAACAGGACACCTGAGTTATATTCTACCCTCTCACTCGCTGGCCCTATGGCCTTGAACAAAGACATCTTACCTTCCCATGCTGCCATGAGAGATAGAATGAGATGACGCATGTGACAACACCAGGTATAGAGTAAGACTTGAAAAGATGGTATTGAATCTCGACCTATAGTCAGCAGACACTGATCTTGAGAAATAAGCAAAGTTCATACGAGAAGGGTCCAGTATTTTGGAGAAGGGCTGCAGGCCCAGGGAATGAGCTGGAGGGAATCATCAGCATGGTTGATGTCTTGGCATTGTGAGGTATTTGGTTAGTATTTTGTCCAGTTATTTTCAGCCACGGGAGACCTTTTATCAGGTCATGTTTTATACTGATATTATTTGTGAAGTTGGCATGCTTTTTTAGTCTTCTTCAACCTCCACACAGGGAGACAGGTCCCAGGAGGGGAAGGAAGGAAGGACCTGAAGGAAGTTTTGTTTCATGGGAACCTGACCATGGCTATGGAGTTAAACACGGAGTCCATGGGGATTTCTTACATGATTTAGACATTCTTTGCCTGCCCAGTGTAAGAGGCTTTGGAGAAAAGGCATCCTGTCATCTCACTACTGAGTAAGAAGCAGATGAGGTGGTGGGGAGAATGCCAGTCTTAGTCCCAGGAGACCTGGGTTTGGAGGCTCAGCCTTGTCACCTGGGAGGCCTTGGGCAAATTAACTTTTCTGAGTCTTAGTTTGCTTGTCTCAAATGTAAATAATAGGACATAGTATTGGGGATTATTCCTTGACTTAAATGATATAACTTATGTGAAAGCACTTTATAAATCGTAAAGTGCTAACAACTATGAGTGTTATAACTTGCATAATTATTATTTATAGTGATGGAGTGTACAGGCTTTGCTGCCAATTAAATCTTCAGTCTTAGTGTCCCTGGTGACCCTCGTCTACTACCTCTATTACTCAGGATCACCTCAGGAGACATAATTCATTCTCAGGTGGTTTAAACGGGGAGACTTTAATGAAGCCCCCACTTAGAGAGGTATGGACAGAGCTAAGGGATAAACAAGGGTTTGTGAACAAACAGAGTACCAGCAACAGCTGGAAGCAGTTACTCCCCACCCTGTGACTGAATGGACAAAGAGAGGAGATGATTTAGCAGAGCTCAGTGAAAGCCAGAGCCCTGATGAGGAGATGAGCAGCTGTGACCATGTATGGGCACCAAGACAAGGGACCTGCTCTCTCCTCCTGCCCGCCAGTCTCCCACTGACCCAACCCAATCAGCAAAGGATTCAAGGATGTGATTCACAGGATCCAACCTCAAGGACACAAGTGTGTGTGGCCACCTGATGTTTCCTGCATCCTCTCTTCATGGTGTTTGCACATGGTGTCTAGGCAGAAGTATCACTGCTATTTACAAACAAGATTCTGAGGTCTGTATTTGAATTTGCCACTTTGTAGTTGTGTGAACTTTGCCAAATTGACTTAACCCTCTCATGACTTCAGTTATCTCAGCTGAAAAGGCAGCTTTCTAGAGCACCGATTTCATAGGATAATGTAAGTATCAAAGGAGTAATATTATATATCAGTAAAGCACTGTTCAAGATACATAGTAAGCACTCCATATCTACTAACAATGTTGCCATTCACATTCCAGGAACCCATTTTGTACTTCTTCCTTCTCCCTCAACCTCCACTAGAAACCCTTTCCATGGATACCTCATATTCATACATCTTTAAACTTTTTTTTTTCCTGACCGAAACTTGTACTTCTCTGCTAGACTTCTTTTTTTTTTTAATTACAGAATATTAGGGGCTCCACCTGTTTTGTTTACACACTTTGTTTTTGTACAGATTGAGTCAAAGTTATAAGTGCACCCTCACCCAGACAGTGTGCATTGTACCTGGTAAGTATGAATTATCCATCCCCTCCATCCTCCCTCCCCCTTGATTTTCATTGCTATTTACTTCCATATATGCACTCACCAATTGATCAATTACTTCCAATTTGGTTTGAATACAAGCTTTTGTTTCTCCATTCTTGAGGTGTTTCACTTAGAAGAACATTTCCAGTCCCATCCACATTATCACAAAATACACTAGGTCATCATTTTTTTTATGGCTGAGTAGTTCTCCATGGAATGCATATATCACAGCCATGCTTTATTAATCCACTAAGGTGTCGGTGGGCACTGGGGTCTTTGTGATTGTGACTTGTGCAGCTATAAACATTTGAGTTCAGGTGTCCTTTTTACAAAATGACCTTTTTTCTTTTGGGTATAACACCCTGTAGTGGGATTGCTGGATGAAATGGTAGTTCTATCTTCACTTCTTTGAGGCATCCCCATACAATTTTCCATAGAGGTTGTATTAGTTTGTAGACCCACTGACAGTACGTTAGAGTTCCTTTCTCTTTGCATCCATGCCAGCATCTGTTTGGGGATTTGTCAGGGTTAAGTGGTTTTGATTTGCATTTCCCTAATGATTACAGACATTGAGAATTTTTTCCTGAGTTTGTTGGCCATTAGTATATTGTAATTTGAAAGGATCATATCTTTTGCCCATGTTTTAATAGGCTTGGTTGGTTTTTTCTTGCTGATTTGCTTGAGTTCTTTATAGATTCTTGTTATCAGTCATTTATGAGATCTATAGCATCCAAATAGTTTCTCTCATTCTGTGGACTATCTATTTGCTCTTTTCAGTGTGTCTTTGGCTCTGCAGAAGCTTTTTAATTTAATAAGGTCTCATTTATTTATGTTTGTTGTTGCTATGATTACTCTGGTGTCTTCATGAATTCTTTGCCTAGGCTGATATCTGTAAGAGTTATTCTGACATTTTCTTCTAGAACTCTAACAGTTTCCTGCCTTCAGTTTAAGTCTTTCATCCATTGTGAGTTAACTTTTCTAAGTGGCGAGAGAGACAGTTCCTGCTTCAGTCTTTTACATGTGGCTATCGAGTTTCTCCAGGAACATTTATTCAACATAGATTCTTTTTTTTTTTCCTTATCTGTTTTGTCAAATCAAGTGGGAATATGGGGATGATTTCATCTCTGGATTCTCTGTTTTGATACGTAAGTCTATGTTTCCATTTTTGTGCCAGTACCATGCTGTGGATATCTAGATTTTTAGAAAGGCCAAAAAAATTTTCTCAATAATTCCCTCAAATAAGTAATCTCAGCCTCAGGGATGAAGGATGCTTATGATTCTTACCTTTGGTCTTGAAGTATATCTGAAAATCTGATAACATAAAGCCTCCTGTTTTATTCTTATTACAAAAAGGTTGCCTTGGCTATTCAGTGTCCTAACTGGTTCCATATGAAGCACAGACTATTCTTTTCTCAATCTGAAAAAAATGGTATTTCAATGGGGACTGCATTGAATCTGTAAATCATTTAGGTTAGTATACCCATTTAACAAGGTTGATTCTGCTCATCTAGGAGCATGGTATATTTTTCCCTCTGTTTACATCCTCTGCAATTTCTTTACTCACTGTTTCATAATTCTCTGTAGAGGTCTCTCACCTCCTTTGTGAAGTCTATTCCTAGGTATTTTATTTTCTTTGTTGCTACTGTGACAGGTATTGCATCTTTGATTTGATCCTCCACCTTGACTGTTGGTGTATATGAAAGCTACTGATTTGTATACATTGATTTTGTAACCTGCAGCTTTGCTGAATTTATGCATCAATTATAGGAGCCTCTTAGTTAAAACTTTGTTTTCTAGATGTAAGACTGTATCATCAGCAAAGAGCAATAGCTTGATCTCTTCTTTATCCATTTGGACCCCCTTGACTTCCTTCTCTTGCTTGATTACTCCATTGAGAACTTCCCACACGATGTCGAATAAACGTGGTGAAAGTGAGCAACCTTCTCTCGTCCTGGTTCTAAGTGGGAATGCTTTCGACTTCTCCTGTTCAGTGTGATGCTGGCTGCAGGTTGTTGTATACGGCCTTTATAATTTTGAGGAATGTCCCATCTGTACCAATTTTGTTGAGCATTTTAATCAGGTAAGGGCATTGAATTTTGTCAAATGCTTTATCTGTGTCAACTGAAAGGATCTTTGTTTTTGGTCTTTTGATATGGTGTTCGTTTTTGCATTTATTTATGTGGCAAATTACATTTATAGATTTGTGCATGTTGTACCAGCCTTGCTTCTCTGGGATGAAGCCTTATTGTTCATGATGAATTATGTGTGTGTGCTGCTAAATTCAGTTTGCTGAATTTTTTTTTTTAATTTTATTGAATGGTAATTATGTACATTAATGCCCTTCTGGGGTACAGTGTGGGGTTTTCACATGCAATCTGAAATACTTCCATCAAACTGGTCAACACAGCCTTCATGTCATTTTCTCCGTTATAGTTTTAAAACGTTCTGATTCTACTCTTAGAGAG
>CAUYQV010073587.1:0-32744 GCA_963574575.1 Galagoides demidoff | reverse complement strand
ATTAATAGATAAAGAAAAATTATTTGACAAAAATCTAACACCCATTTATGATTTTAAGAAAAAGACGGCTTGGCGCCTGTGGCTCAAGTGGCTAAGGCGCCAGCCACATACACCTAAGGTGGCAGGTTCGAATCCCCAGCCCGGGCCCGCCAAACAACAATGATGGCTGCAACCAAAAAATGGCCAGGTGTTGTGGTGGGTGTCTGTGGTCCCAGATACTTGAGAGGCGGAGGCAGGAGACTTGTTTGAGCCCAGGAGTTGGAGGTTGCTGTGAGCTGTGATGCCATGGCACTCTACCCAGGGGGATAGCTTGAGGCTCCGTCTCAAAAAAAAAAAAAAGAAAAAAAAAGAAAAGAAAAGAAAAAGACTCTCAGTAAGCTAGAGTAAAGCTCTCAATTTGATAAGGAATATCTACCAATAGAAAAGAAAAGAGGCTAAAGCTAACATTTTGGCATTATGTTTAATAGTGGGAAATTTGAATCTTTCCCATTGAGACTCAGTACAAAGCAGTGATGTCCCCTCTGGGATGCCTGTACCCTTTCCATGAGAAAGTGCCTAGACACTTGCAAGCCCTGAAACTAACATAGGGAGCTACCTGGGGAATGCACAAAGACATTGCTCCAGAAGGGAAGCTCACGCTAAGTCCCATACAACATGCCCTAAGCAATTGGAGCAAGGTTCCATATTGAAAACCTAGCCCAGAACCAGACTGCATCTTGCCCAGGGTCCCAGCAGCTCCTACAACTCTGTATCCCTGGACCTCCATTGACATACCCTGCCCATAGCCATCACTAGGGGTGGCGCTGCCTCTAGGGCTAATGTATGAGCCATTGGCAAAGACTCCAGGATGGTTATAGTAAACAACCTAAAATCAATTAATAAAATATATAGGAATAAGCCTCTCATGTGTTGATAATAACCTTTAATATAAATAAATGAATTAAACTTTCCACTTAAATGCTATAAACTGGCTGAATGAATTTAAAAAAATAATAAACGTGACTCAACTTTACACTGCCTACAAGAATCGCATCTCATTTATAAAGACCCATGTAAAGGAATGGAAAAAGATAACCCATTTGAACAAAAAATAAAAGCAAGCAGGAGTAACTATACTTAGATAAGTACAGCTATTATGGAAAACAGTATGTATATTTCTCAACAAACTGAAAATATAACTTCCATATGATCTACCAATCCCACTAACAGATTTTTGTCCAAAGGAAAAGTAAATCAAAAAGGGATATCTACATTCCTAAGTTTATTGCAGCACTATTCACAATAGCAAAAATATAAAATCAACCTAAGGCCCTATCAACAGATGAACATATAAGAAAAATGTGTTTTCCATTTCTTTGTGGGCAAGAGACATGAACAGAAGCTTCTCTGAAGAAGATAGGCACATGGTCTACAGACACACGAAAAAATGCTCATCATCTTTAATCATCAGAGAAATGCAAACCAAAACCACTCTGAGATACCATCTAACTCCAGTAAGAGTAGCCTACATCACAAAATTCCCAAACTACAGACGTTGGTGTGGATGTGGAGAAAAGGGAACACTTCTGCACTGCTGGTGGGAATGAAAGCTAGTATGTTCCTTTAGGAAAGAAGTTTGGAGAACACTCAGGGATATAAATGTAGACCTGCTGTTTGATCCTGCAATTCCTCTACAAGGTGTATATCCAAAGAACCAAAAATCTTTTGGCAATAAAGATTATGCACCAGATTTTTCATTGCAGCTCAATTCATAATTGCCAAGTCATGGAAGAAACCCAAGTGCCATTGACCCATGAATGGATTAATAAATTGTGGTATATGTATACCATGGAATACTATGCAGCATTTTAAAAAATGAAGACTTTCCCTCTTTTATGTTTACACAGATGGAGCTGGAAAATATTCTTCTTAGTAAAGTATCTCAGGAATGGAAAAAAAATATCCAATGTACTCAGTATTACTACGAAACCAATTTATAATCACTCACACTTGCATATGAAAAATGAAATACAATTATAGCCTAGGATGAAGAAGGGAAGGGGAGGGAGAGAGGAAGGGAGGGGAGTGGGTCAATAAAGGGAGCATTAGTAGGGAGATCACAGCTGTGGAGCATACTGCAAGTATAAGTTGGATCTATCAGGTATAGAACACAAATGTCTTAACACTGTAATTGGGTAAATGAGGTGAAGGCTATGTTGATTAGTAGGATGTAAGCGCTCTAATTTGTACAAATAATCAACACATTGAATCCCATAATGGTATAAATGTATTCATGATCTATGTATAAATGACTTAATTTAAAAAAAAAAACAGGAAAAATGTGTTATTATTTCTGAGTAATGTCATGGCTATTCGAAGTTTTTTTCTGATTCCATATTATTTTTTCAAGATCTTTAAAGTATGACAGTGGACCTCTAACAGGGATTGCATTAAAATTGTATATTGCTTTGGGTAGTACTTTAAGAATGTTGATTCTTCTCAGCCATAAGCATGGTATGTTTTTCCATTTGTTACCATTTTCAGCTATTTCTTTTCTTAGAGTTTCATAGTTCTCTTTATAGAGATATTTCATGTCCTTTTTTAGGTAAACTCCCAAATATTTCATCTTCTTTGGCACTACTATGAATGAAATAGAGTCCTTGACTGCTTTTCAGCTTGACTACTATTGGTATACATAAAAGCTACCGATTTATGAGTGTTGATTTTGTAACCTGAAATGCTACTGTATTCCTTGATCACTTCTAAGAGTTTTGTAGTAGAATCCCTGGTGTTTTCCAGATATACTATCATATCATCTGTGAAGAGTTTAGCAAAGTATCTCAAGAAAGGAATAAAAAGTATCCAATGTACTCAGCCTTACTATGAAACCAATTTATAGCTTTCATATGAAATCTATAACCCAATTATAGCCCAGGAGAAAGGGAAAAGGGGAGAGCGATGGGAGGGGAAAGGGGAGGATGGGTGGAGGGAGGGTAGTTGGTGGAACCACACCTATGGTGCATCTTACAAGGTTACATGTGAAATTTACTAGGTGTAGAATATAAATATCTTAACACAATAACTAAGAAAATGCTGTCAAGGCTCTGTTAACCAGTTTGATGAAAATATTTCAAATTTTATATAAAACCAACACATTATACCCCATGATTGCATTAATGTACACAGCTATGATTTAATTTAAAAAAAAAAAGAAAAATGTGGTAAAAATACACAACATAATACTATTTAGCCACCAAACGAGTGAAATCATGTTATTTGCAGCAAAATAGATGGAACTAGAGGTTATTATGTCTTATTAAGTAAAATAAGATAGGCACAGAAAGACAAATACCACATATTCTCAACTCATACGTGGATACTAACATAAAGTTGATCATATGGATATAGACAAAAGGTTCATAGATAAAAGGTGGGGGAAGGTGTGTGGAGAGGGGATAAAAAAAGGATGACAATGGGTACAAATAGACAGATACTAGAAGATAAGAGAAGTAATATATCCTACTGTTTATAGCAGAGTAGGGTAATTTTATTTAACAATATATTGTATATTTCAAAATAACCCAAAGGGAGGGCTTGAAATGTTCCCAACATATAGAAATGATAAATGCTCACGGTAATGGGTGCTCCAAATACCCTGACTTAATCATTACAAAATTTATGCATGTAACAGTCACCTACACCCTATAAATATGTACAAATATTTCTATCAATAAAAATAAACATAAAAATAATATTGGTGGAGAGAAACAAAGATGAAGGTCTGACAGCCTCTGCACTCATGACTTACTACAAACCTGCTATAATCAAGACAGCGTGGTATTACTGAACATACGTACAAACAGATCAATGGAACACCGTAGAAATCCCAGAAATAGACACATATAAATACAATTAACGTAGTTTTAGCAAAGGAGCAAATGTAGTACACTAGATCAAAGATAGCCATTTCAACAAATAGTGCTGGAATAAGTAGATTTCCACATGCAAAAAAAAAATGAGTCTAGACCCATACCCTATCTATCTCCCAAAAGTTAATTCAAAATGGATCATAGACCTAAATGTAAAATGAAAAAGTATCACCTAACTTCTAAATGATAGCATAGGAAGAAGCCTAGATAACATTGGTTATGGGGATGACTTCTGAGATATGATACCGAAGGTATGGCTCATGAAAGAAATAATTGGCAAGCTAGACTTCATTAAAATTAAAAACTTCTCTGTGAAGAAACTGCCAAGAGGATGGGGAGATAAGCCACAGATGGGAGGGAAATATCTGCACTAGACAGTCTGACAGAGAGCTGTCATCCAAAATGCACAAGGAACTCTTAAGTCTCAATGACAGAAAAAGCAACCTAATTTAAAAATGGGCCAAAACCCATAAGGTACCTCATCAAAGAGGAGACAGGCAGTAAATAAAGTTACAAAAGTATGTCACACAGGGAAATGCAAATTAATCCAGACATTGGCAACACTAGATGCGGACAAGGATGTGAAACAATAGGAAATCTCATTGCTGCTGATAGGAATGCAAAATGGTATAGCCACTTTAGAAGACATTTCTATTTTTTGCAAAACTAAATATGTTCTTACGTACAATCCTGTAATAATGATTCTCTGTATTATTAAAGAGAGCTTAAAAGTTATCAACATAAAAATCTGCACATGGATTCTTACAGCACTTTATTTATAATTACCAAAACCTAGAAGCAACTTTATGTCCTTTGGTAGGTGAATGACTAAACTGTGGAACGTCTAGACAATGCAACATTATTCAACACTAATAGGAATGAGCTAGCAAGTCCTACGAAGACACAAAAAAGGCTTAAGTGCATATTACTAAGTGAAACAATCCAAGGCCACGTACTGTGTGATTCCAACTATGTGACACTCTGGACAAAACAAAACTAGGAAGACATAAAAAGATTAGTGGTTGATAGGGACTGGGGTCGAGGATGGGATGAAGAGAAAAAAAGCACTAGGATTTTTAAAGTAGTGAAAATACTGTGTACGATATCATACTGATGGATACATGGCATTATATATTGGTTCAAAACTGTACAATGTGCAACACTGAGGCTCATCCTAAGGTTAACTATGAATATTGGTTTATTATGATGTGTTATCTAGATTGTGACAAATGTACCACTCTGTTTGGGGATCTTGATAATTGGAGAGCCTATGCATTTGGAGGGGCAGGGTATAAGTGTGAAATTCTGTACCTTTCTCTGAATTTTGCTGTAAACCCAAAACTTCTCTAAAAAATAAAGTCTTTTTTAAAAAAATGTAAACAAAGTAATTAAAAAATAAAAACAAAAGGTAAAGGAAGAAGTTGGAAAAATACATAAAAGCTCTCCAAGAGCTTTTAAGGTAAGGCAATGTTTGGGATGTAAAAAATAGTTGCTACTATCCTAGGGTCATAAAGTAAAGAGCAGAGGATTTTTTCTTTCCTATTCTCTGGAACCATTTTGTATAAATGAAATACCTGTTCTTTGAATATTTGGCCTTCTCCGTAAGATCATTTGGGAGTACAAAACTCCATGACATTCTTATGGGCCCGTATCAGGTTTTCTTTGGAATATAATTGTAGTAGCATAGATTCTAGAACTGCATTATAAGATACACACTTACTGTGACTAAGTTCTGCCTGTTTGCTCTTTAAAAACAGCAACTCCAACCTACATCTCACCAGCCATGCATGAGGGCTGGGGAGCCCACAATTCCTTCCCCACACTTGACAGCAAAGAGCTTTCAAAATTTTACTGCTCTAACAAAGTTATAACTATTGTTTTTATTTATCTTTCTTAGACTACTGATAAAATTGAGCATTTCCTGATACGTTGTTAGTTTGAGAAGTTCTTCTTTTATAAATTCCTTTATTCATTTTTTCTTTGGAGTGGCTGCCATTTTTATTGTTGTTTATTTGATAATTGTGTATTGTATGTTCTAGGTATAAATCCCACATTCATTTTGATATTGCAAATATAATTGTATTTTCTCCTTCCCACATCTGGCCTTTGACGAAGTTCCATCACTTTCTAACAGAAAACCTTAACGTTAACCAAAGTCATCAATCTTTTTGCTTAATGGTTTGTGCTTTTGAAGTATTATGTACAAATTCTTCAGTCCCACTTCATTGGATGCCTTTTGATTTCATTGATTAATTCCTTTACAGAGGCTTTTTAGTTTGACACAGTCCCACTTGCTTATTTTTGCTCTCGCTTTCTGTGATTTTGGCGAGACATCCAAAATATCCTTGCTGAGGCCAATATCAAGGAGCTTTTCTTCTGGGTTTTCTTTTTGGAATTTTACAGCATCAGATCTTACATTTAAGTCTTCAATCTGTTTTTCATTGATTTTAGTGTATGATGTAAGACAAAGATCCCATTCCATTCTTTTGTATGTGGATAGCCAGTTTTCCCAGCACCATTTATTAAAGAGACTGACCTTTCCCCATTGTGCCTTCATGGCAGCCTTGTATAAAGTTGAAAATTAGTTGACTATATATGCCTGGGTTTATTTCTCACCTTTCTATTTTGTTCCATTGGTTTATGTTTCTGTTTTTGTGCCAGTACCATACTGTTTGATTTGCAGAAGTGTTAATGAAACTTTATTGCTTTGTAGTACAATTCTGAAATCAGAAGGTGTGATGCTTCCAATTGTGTTTTTCTTTCTCAATATTGTTTTGGCTCTTTGGGGGTCTTTTGTAGTTCCACACAACTTTTGGAATTATTTTTTCTATTTCTATGAAAAAGGCATTGGAATTTTGGTAGAGAATGCATTGCCTCTGTAATTACTTTGGGTGGTATGAATATTTTAACTATATTAATTCTTCCAATCTATGAACAACAGATTCTTACTTTTCTATTTGTGTCTTCTTTAATTTCACAAATGTTTTATTATTTTCAGTATACATATTTTTCACCTCCTTAGTTAAGTATATAAACTATGTATTCCCCTTGCCCACATCCAGAATAATTTTGAGACAAATTTGAGACATCATACCAAGAAATCTACAAATATTTCAATATATACCTCCAAAACAAAGTCCCCCCCAAAATAAATTCATAATACCATTATCAATCCTTCAAAAAGTAAGAATAATCCACTAATATCAAAGTAAGCAGCTTATCTTTGGGGTAGAAACGACCAGGAAATTTAAACATACACAGAGAATTACAACAGAGGACTCAGTGTGGTAACAGATTGAGAAAAGTACAAAAGAGCCATGGGAGACCAGGGAAGGGGGAGAGATTTCCAGCATTAAAAAGCAACTCACCCAGGGGGAAAGATCCATGTTTAAGAAATTTTACAACTGTTTGTTTTCGGTTTTTCTCAGAAAAGTGGTTCTGAAATAGAACCTATACTATGCAGAATGGATTTCATGTTTTTTCCCTTTTCCCTAGTAAGCAGGAAATAACAGAAGAAAGAATTGATCAGAAGCAAAGAAAGTGTGACAAGGGCAGAGTAACAAACAGTCACAGATTGGAGGAGACCAGGAGACCATCTGTGAATTGCTTGCTTGAGACAAAGACTCTCTGGAATTAAGTATTACCAAAATATATCACATCTTTCCCAATACCTTTTAGGCTCTCTTTAATATTTCTGAAAGATTCATTTAGGCCTAGCACTAAAATTCAATATCTTTAAATAGGTGAGAGGATCTCTTTTTTATATACATTTTTTTTTTCTTTTAGGAACTCAGGATGCATGGGGCTAAAAAAAATAATCTCCTCCAGTAAGTACTGGTAATACTTATTATATGCGGGGTAGAATCCATGCATATACGTATGCATAGGCAAGGAAAATGGACTGATGTCATATGCCCCTAACGTAATGTGCTGAGAAGGATACAACATCATACCTGTAGAATTCTTTTACAAAAGGCACAACCTCAATGAGGAACAGTCTATAAAAATACTCACCAGTACTCCCTGCAAGTATCAAAGTCATGAAAGACAAGGGCAGAGTAACAAACAGTCACAGATTGGAGGAGACCAAGGAGACACGATTACTAAGGTCACATGGTATCCTGGATTGGGTCCTGAAATAGGAGGAGGACATCAGGGGGAAATCTGAAAAAGGCCTGTAGATTAGTTTTGGTATTATACTAATGTTAATTTTCTGGCTTTGATAATTGTACTATGGTTATAGGTAGCCTACGGCTAGGGAAAGTGAACGTTATAAGAAACACCTGTCGCTCAATAATGGCACACCTTGGTGAAAAGGACGTGGAGAGGGATTTAGCTCTCCTAACAAGCATGAGAGAGCTCATGAGATGAGAGCATTGGTGAATTGGCAGTCTCTACACCTGTGGTGTTGGGAGGCACAAGATCAGCCTTATATTAGGCCGGAGGAGAAGACAGTCAGGAATGAGCTCATTCTATCATGGACCCACTGACTCTGCCTCTTCTCCTGCCTGCAGAACACCTGCATAGCATCTCTGCTGAAGATCACTAAGCTCTGCTAAAGACTAAGATCTATTCCAAGACTACTTTACCCTCAAAGACTATCTCTCTCTCTCCCTTCTGCTAAGGTAAATAGCCCTCAGACACCTAAGAGCAATTGTTCCTGAGGGAGATAACAACATAGGGATCCCAACCAGAACACAGGTAGATAGGCTGGGGCCAGAGACCAACCAGTCCCGGGCCCTGATAAGTGGCATCCATGAAGGGACCCCGACTGCTATGTAAGACATTAACCTTGGGAAAAGCTGAATGAAGTATATGTGAGTACTTTCTTTGTTGCTTGAAAACTTTTCTTTAAGTCTAAAATTGTTTCAAAAGAGAAACATAAAAAATAACTGTTTTAATTATATGTGAACATGCCCTGGCTTGGATGAATCCTGCTTATAAACATCTCACCCTTTCAGCAGCTATACTGGGCTGTATTGAGACAGAGCAGATTTGCTACCCAAAAAAAGGTGTTTTTCTTGGCGACCCCAAAGTCTCTCTCACAGCATGCCATGAAACTTTCAGGAGCAGCAACAGAAGAGTAAAGGCTGGGAAATGTTTCCTTTATGCTCCATGTATGACTTAGAGCAAAATCAAATACCTCTTGGAGTTGTTTTTTTTATTTGTCCTCAAATAGCTGGGGACAGTGGCACTCAGCTTTGGACCTAACTGTGGACTAGAGGAAGCCTTCTGTGGCCATGTGTGGACTTCTCTCTCTCGTTTCTTACACTTACCTTGAGCATTTCTCCTTGACTGTTCTCTTTGTGTGTGGCTTATCCTTAACAACACTCCCTGGACCCTACACTTTGAATTGAAATTAAAGCCAGCAACAATCAGAGAAATCCCAGTGAACATGTGTACACGTGTGTAGGTTAGGGAAGTTTCATGGCACCCATCCCTCAACTTCTACCTGTCCATCTACGGCAGAGCACAGCTGGTCCCAAAACTTAATCAGTTAAGTTTCTTCCTGCTGCTGTAGTCTCCTTTAAATCTATCCCCTTTTCTTCTTAAATGGCATCCCCTTCCTCAGCCTTTCCATCTTACATGACTAGCTCATCCTCTGCTAAGGAAGGAGATCCAGTAGCATTAATTATATCGACAGAGTATCTATCACACTAATATAGCAATTCCTTTCCATTCACAGACAACATGAATTTTTTAAGGGGTTGGTGAACTGTACATCCTGCCAAAACTCTAAGTCTTACATGACCCCAGTGAGTAGGAAATGCTTCTGGCCATCCAATACCTTGCAGGCATGGGCAAGGACTTAGGGTTCACTGCCCTAGAACAAGACCTTTGACTTTGAAAGTTAATGAGGAAGTCTCCCAGCAAAGCTCGACCCCACCGTGAAACTCTTTGAGCAGTAATTTTCAACCCATATGTCATGAGGGGAGCTTAGGTGTGCTGCAGAAATATTTAAAGATCATTAATTAAATTATTTTCAAAAGAAATGCAAAGCATAGTAAGTATATTTTTTTTTTTACTCTTTTTATTTTTTATCTACATGATTCAAGTGTGCCACGGAGCTTAACTATAGGTCCAAGTGTGCCTATAGTTTTTACTGTAAGATAAAAAAGTTCGAAAAACACTGTCTTACAGACATAGTGGAAGCTGGAAGATAATTTGATCTACCTCTGCAAACTACCCAATTTGTCCAGAGAAAGTCCTTTTGATACTAATCCCCTATTGCTTCCAGCCTTGCTCTGTTATCCTTTTCTCCAGAAATGGTGGATGTGGAAACAGTATCAGAAGATCCCCATCTTAGTAATTAAGACTAGTGTCTTTGAGGAAAAGGATAGAGGTGGATATGTCCATATATGTACTAATTTTTAGCATGGATTTTGACCACCTTGCTTATTACATTGTTCTTACAACACAGTAATGAATTTATAGCTCTTATTCAAATTTCACCAGTTTTTCTCATATTAACATCCTTTTCCTATTCTAAGATACCAGGTTTGGTGTAGTTATCATGTCTCCTTGTCTCTTCCAATTTACGAACCTGTTCTTTCTTTGCCCCTCCAAGAAGATAATTTATACATTAAGCCAAGTTTCATTAATTGTCTTAGTCTAGCTGGGGCCAGTGAGGTTTGTTCTAAGAAGCCGCCATGCTGTAGGCAAATGGATCTGTGACACTAAACTGCTTTGCTTCTCAGACATCTTAACCCAGTTTGTCCAACAGGGGAGCTCAGATATCAGGAAGTCTAGAGAGTTCAAGCTACAAGCACAGATACTTTTGAAGTCTCATGTTTTATCTCCAGATTTTTTAGTGATTTTATATTTTATTCAATAAATTAGGCATAGTTCTTTCAATTCAGAAAGAATTTGTCCCCCAATCTTGCCAGAAAAATATATCATGTTTACTCAGTGGCTTGAGGTGTTTATTTGGCATTTTCTGTATACTTCAGTCTGAGAAACTCTACCAGTGGTCACTTTACTATTTCAAAAATCTTATGTGACACTGGATTACACAGGGCATTGTGACAAAGTACCAGTGTCTAGTCACCCCTGAAACACTGTTCCTAAGGATAATGCTTTCCAGGTTACAATGACTGGTTTACAAATAAACTCTTGGTCCACCATCCATTTATCATTTGGGGACTAATCCATTTATAATTTGTTTGTACTAATACAGCATCCTTGCCGCAGAGTTTTTATTTATTTACTTTTTGAGCTTATGTTTATTTTATTTTATTATTAAGTCTTATATTCATAGATCATGAATACATTTACTATGGAGCATATGGCCACAGAGTTTTTAAAAGTCATTGCAACAAATGGTCCTCTCGATGTCTATGAAAACCCACCAACTTCTGCAAGTTACACGTTGTTTTTTTCCTCTAGATCTCAAATTCAAGCCAAACTTCCCAATATGGATGTCTGGTTGGGAAAATAGTCTGACAACAACAAAGAGAAGATAAATGAGAAAGCGAGATTGAACAGAACTCATTTATAGACAAGGGCCTTTGATTCTGCCCTTTGTCCTTCGGCTTCAGAATTCAATTTTCCTACTCAATTTTCTGCTGTTCAAATGCTGCAGCCGTTTTGGTGCTTGGATATAGATGGTGAATTCCAGACCTGAAAGCAATGAAGCTGGTGAAAAGCCCACAGGAAGCCAACTCCCCCTAGTCCCTTGTCAAGGCCCTTTGTATTTTCCAAGTTATCAAAGGCACTCACAGGTGAAAAGGCAGAGTGTTGTCAGTGACTGCCACAAAAGGCATGCTCTGGAAATGTGATTTTTCTCAGAACACAGTTTTTCTCCTGAAGGAGTAAAATTAGGGGCATTGTATAAATTATCCTAGAGGTCAGGGGAGTCAAAGTTTGAACTTCCCTACCCCATTTAAGTTTGGGTCATTGTTGTTGCCAGCTTGAGCTACAGATCTTTACTTCCCGTCACAAGATCACGTCTGATCCTGCTGTTCCCCTCTTTCAGGTATCAGGCTTGGAGGAGAGTGGGTCATTTATGCTGCAGCCTATTCCCGGCTCCTTCCCAGATGAAGATAATTGCAAGTGGAAAATACAGCACAGGAAAGAGACCGCCTGTGGCCAGTGCCTCACAAATGGGTATGTAAGAGGTGACGTGTGTGGCTCGTAGTGCTCTGTGAAGCTGACGTCCTGAGCAATTTTCAGTTCTTTGAAGATGGAATACCTCACTCTCCTCACTTATGATTTGGGATAATTGGAAGTCAGGAGGGAGCCTTAAGACATATCACATTTAAAGAGACCCGCCTGAGTAAATGACTTGTGATGAAATAGCAGATTAAACTCCACACCACTCATGTAAAATCCTTACCCTGTAAGAGTTTACTATTCATATTAGGGGGTCTGCAAACCATAGCTCTCAAACTAAATCTGACTCACCGCTTTTGTTTTGTAGCCTATTAGGTCAGGATAGTCTTTAAATTTTTAGATGTCTAGGAAGAAACAAAAGAAGATAATAATTTGTGATCTGTAAAAATCACCTGAAATTCAAATTTTAGCCTACAGGAATATAGTTTTAGTAGAACCCAGACATGTCCATTCACTTACTTATTGTTTATGGCCATTTTTGTCCTATAGCTGAAGAGTTGAGTGGTTGCAACAGAGACTACACATGGCCCGCAAAGCTTAAAGTATTTATTATCTGGCTCTTTATGGAAAAATTTTGTCAATCCCTGTTTGTATCCACTGAGAATTCACTTTTGCCAGTGACACGCAGCAACGAAGTAGGGCATTCCTGGGTTAGGGGATACGTCAAACAGGAGTGTGGGAAACCACGTTGGAAAGCACAGTGCCAGCACCACAGGTTGTCCCAGCTACAGCTGTGCTGCTTTGCTCGGAAGAATTTCATGCACATAGTACAGATTTTTAATAGAAAGAACTAGCATCCAGTCAAAGTCGGACAAATTAGGACACAGGAAACAAAGAGAGAATAACTCTGCCTATACCAGGCAGGCATTTTGCTTTACCTCTGACTCTTATTCTTTGCCTCGCCATTTTTAGCAGTCTTACTGGAAATAAGAAGAGGAGGAGAAGGAGGAGAAAGAGGAGAATGGGGGAGACTAGGAGGAAGAAGGAGAATGAATTTTAAAATGAAAGCAGAATGCCAGGGTACAAAGTAGCAAACGAAGCAGGAATCAAGGTGAGAAAAAGAGATTATGGAGTGGTGAGAATAGCCTCACAAAAAAGAATCATGGCTAAGGTCATTGTCCGCTCCTACCATAAATTAGGCTTCCCAACAAGAGGCTGTAAAAGACTTGTCAATTGATTAATGGATTGGAAAGGTGATGAAGAAAATAAAGACAAAGGCTATAGAAGGGAGGCATGATGTCAAAAATTAATTTTAACAGCTATAACACGTTCAATAATAACTTTTGAACATTTTTTGCCATTGGGCTCTTACTTCTCTAAACAAAGATTGGCCACCTGGCCAGACCTTCAACCACCTACACCCTTCTCTTTACCCTAGGTTTCCACAGAGTATAGGTCAAGGCCTCCCTCCCCTGCTTTGAAAGACAAATCCTCACTTTCTCATCCAGGGTGGGTGGGGTATTGTTTTGCCTTTATGGGAAGGAGTCACTTTGAGTCAACTTGCCAGAAAGAGGGAGGACACAAACATGTGCTTGCAGTCTCCGTCCACACTGGATTTGTGGAACTGCCATAAGATGGTTTATAGTTTGGTAATAACACAGATGAATCTACAGCTCACACATTTTTAAACTATGTTGTAATTCTCCTGTGAAACCCCAAAACACAAAGTAAAGGGGTAGCTCATGATGTAGATAAAGTAGCCATGGGCATCAGATACCTGAAAAAGGAAAAACATCCATTCTTAATTTGAAATG
Source organism: Galagoides demidoff (assembly GCA_963574575.1). NCBI lineage: Eukaryota > Metazoa > Chordata > Mammalia > Primates > Galagidae > Galagoides > Galagoides demidoff. The sequence continues at coordinate 18,970 of CAUYQV010073587.1, read as the reverse complement.
GCAACATTAGCAACACAGGGACATGAGTATGATTCTTTGTAACCCCTGAAGATTGGATTTGTAAAGATCTTTATCATTTGTGTTGAATACATGAGTATGAAAAACTAAGGATAAATTTATTGACTAATTGGCCAACATAACATTGGTTTTCCTTCAAGAAATATTCCATCCTTGAGCACTCAGTGGCATTCAGGTCAACTTATTAGAAGACCAGGAGACACTGGGTTTTCTACATGCTCCTTGGCATTAACATGATTAGACTACACAAACCAAGCACATAGGAAGCTCACAAACGTGCCATGCACACTTGCGTTCCTCTCCATCTCATTTTCCTAGAGGAACATGGAATAACATAATCTCACAATACACCAGGACTTCTTCAAAATTCCCCCAAAGGTCCTAGTGAAAGTGAATTTAGTATCAATCATTAACCTTGAGAAATGCATTCACAACATCTGTACTCCAAGAGGAAGTGCTATTCTTACTAAACATTGCTTTGGAAATGTCCTGGAAGGAGTAGGCAAATGAAACCCTCCGTCCTCCAGTCTCACTCCTTCTCTGTGGCAGAGCACATGTTATCTCAAAATATAATCATCAGTTCTACCTTAAAATCAACATAAAAAGAAGTTAAGCACAAAACTACCAATTATCTTCTATTTCCATAAAGAGGACGTCCCTGAGGGTGCTACTGTGGCTAATGAGTTTTTCTAAAGCAAACCATGTGCCTTCTGGGCAGGCATATAACCTGAAAATCAACAGATATTTGAATTAAAACAGAATAGCAACCTTATGTTGAAAACTTGTATAATTCATCTCCAACATAAGCTAAAATTAAAGAAGCCCACAGAAAGTCCTGCTAAATAAATCTGTTGAAATGATTCTTAATGGCAGAAATTAGGGGAGAAAACTATTGCTAATATATGGGCTATTAAAATTGAATAAAAATATAAGAAGTAATATTGGCACGAAATGACTAGGGGTTTTTGTACAGAAATTCTATCAAAATCAAAGATGTACTTTGGAGCAGTACCACATATTCTCCTTACTTGCTTCATTGGAGGTGTGAACAGTTGTCAGATAATTAGGTTTCAAATCGATTTTTGGCATTTCATTTCTTTGTACTGACCTGCAAAGGGATTTTTTTATGCTCTGTTCATTACTCTGAACAAACTGAGCTCTGTGTTCCTGCATAAAAGTTTAAGGAGGTCAGAGAAATTTTAGAAATATTAAATGCATTATGATTCTGGAAATGAATTGTAGGGACAGGGAAATATTGAAGAATCTCATGACTCTTTTGCAGTAAATGTCCAGTTTGGAGGCTAGAAGGGTGAGGAAGAGTTGGATGTTTGAGAGGGAAGAAATGTAGATGGAAGGAGTAATCAGAAATATTTATAGCCCAAGAAGAAGGGGAAAGTGGAGATGGAGGGGAGGGGGGAGGATGGATGGAGGGAGGGTAATCGGTGGGACCACACCTATAGTGCATCTTGCACTATAACCCAATTATAGACCCAGAAGAAGGGGAAAGGGGAGAGGGAGGGGAGTGGAGGGGGAGGGGTAGAGGGAGGGTAATCGGTGGGACCACACCTATGGTGCATCTTACAAGGGTACGTGTGAAATTTACTAGGTGTAGAATATAAATGTCTAAACACAATAACTAAGAAAATGCTATGTTAACCAGTTTGACGAAAATATTTCAAATTGTATTTAAAACCAGTACATTTTACCCCATGATTGCATTAATGTACATAGCTATGATTTAATTTAAAAAAAGAAATGTTTTTTCAATGTAGAAGGTATTTAAGTGAGGATGGGTTATTATTTGAGAGTAAGTTGAAAATTAGTTTTAGAATAGTCAATAAAAAGGCTAACAGAGAAAATGGGAAAGGTTCAACATTAGTGAAGGTGATAACGGAAGGGAAGCTTCTTCCAATAGGGTCTAGATACACCATATTTGTTTATTTATTTTTTTAGAAGTGAGAGAAAACAATTTTAATACTGAATAAGCATCAAATCAGAATACAATGGGCATCACAGGCAACCTTCTAGGATATTGCAAAAACTGAAAGATGGCTCACCCTTTTATATAGCCAAGCCAATACAATCCATTAAACATATTCTTAAGATAAGCAATAACTTCACCTGTTCCCAAATTACAATGGTTTAGCTTAAAACAGTGATTTTCAACTGGTGTGCCACTGCACCCTGGTGTGCTGTGAGAGGATCTCAGGGGCCACAAAAATTTTCAAAGATCATTAATTAAATTATTTTCTGAAAGAAGTTCAAAGCACAGTAAGTATATTCTTTTTTTGTAACTCTTATAATTTTTTTGGATCAATATAATTTAAGTGTGCTGTGGAAGTTTAACTATAGGTTCAAGTGTGCTATGAGATAACAATGTTTTAAATTTCAACTTTCTGATGATGTGAAAGCAAGAAGCATATTTGGATACCTATACAACCATTCTGCACTTTTAGTGCAATATTCAATAAATTATATGGGATTTACAACACCTTATTATAAGACAGGCTTTGGGTTCAATGATTTTGCCCAACTGTATGCTAACGTAAGTGTTCTGAGCACATTCAAGGTAGGATAAGCTACGATGTTCCGTAGGTTAAGTGTATTAAAAGCATTTTTGACGTATGATGTTTTCAGTTTACAATGGGTTTATCAGGATGCAGCCACATCATAATTTAGAGAACAGCTGTAGTCCTTGAGTTAGTGAACTTGACAGCCTCATTTATTACAGGTAGTTCATCCTAGATTCACCTGGAAATTAGGGAATACATCATATTTAAAAGAAACCCTTAGCATTGTACAGATAAAGGGAGGCCATGCTTACAGAGGTCTTTCAGGTTTTTAGTAATAACTAGGCAGTAAGACTCACAATCCAGAGGACATGGTATTTCCATAGTGCATAGGAAGACAGCAACTCACAGTGCCGTAGCAAGACAGAAAACATAGAGAAGGGCCAAGCAGAGTGCAGAACGCAACAAGCTCAAATTTAAAGCCATTTATGACTTCCAGTAGGTAAATGTTGCCCTCTGATAATGTGTCTCCTAGCCAGTTAATTAATAGACAAACATCTGTGGAATAAACTCCAGACGTAGTACTGAATAAGGTACAGTGAGGCAGATGAAAGCCCAGGGAGTTTAAGCTCTAGCTCAAAATGCAGGTCTTATCCATAAGAGCCACTTAATGAACCAAAATGAACCAAAATCCTGAGTCATGTTATTAAACTAATAATTTGAAGATAAGAATGAATATACTAATGTGTCAATTACTCTTAGAGACAAAAGATTAAAAGAAGAAAATGGTCTAGATTTGCCAAAGTAGGCTTTAAGAAGAGTAATTGTGGGAAGGCTTCTGCAGAAGAGGTACAGTAATTTGGCACCTTCCTCCCCATGTCTGTACGAGAGGGGTGCAGTTGAAAATATGTGGGAGTATTTTTTAGTTTTATTTTTAATTGTGGTAAATAAAATATGCCTAAGAAATTTTTCTTCTGCTACAGACTGAATGTTTCTGTCCCACCTTAGGGTTTCATATATTGAAACCCTAATTCATAATGCCTTGGTATTTGGAAATGGGGCTGTTGGTTGGTAATTCATTAATGATTATGAAGCCCTCAAAATAGGATTAGTGCCCATATAAGAAGAGACATAGAGAGGTTAAGAGAGGTTGCTTCTTGTCTCTCTGTTCTCCTTCATGTGCGTATACAAAGAGAAGAAGGCCGTCTACAAGCCAGGAAATGAGCCCTTCCCAGACACTGATCTGCTGACACCTTGAACTTAGACTTCCCAACCTCCAGAATTGTGAGAAATAAATGTTTGCTGTTTAAGCTATCCAGTCTATGGTAATTTGTTATAATTTCCCAAACCAAGACAACCATCTTAACCATTTTTAAGTATAGAGTTCGGTGGCCTTACACACATTCACATTGTTGTGCAGCTGTCACCACTGTCAATCTCCAGAACTCTTTTCATCTTGTAAAACTGAAATTCTATACTTAATAAACAATAACTCCCAATTCTCTCCTCCCCCATCTGCTGGCAATGGTCATTCTACTTTCTATCTCTATGAATTTGATTATAAAATGGAACCACATGGAACTTGTCTCTTTGTGACTGGCTTACTTCACATAGTATAATGACCTGAAGGCTTAAATTTTAAGCCATAAAAGAATAACTAGATATTACTTCTCCTGAGCTATGGATGGGCTGGGCAGTTTCATCTATGCTGTTAGCATGTATCAGAATTTAATTCATTTGCAAATGGGAATAATATTCCACTGTGTGCATGTATCACATTTTGTGTGTGTGTGTGTCCATTTATAGACACTTGAATTGCTTCCAATTTTTGGCTATTATAAATAATTCTGTAATGAATTATTATATAATCTTATTATAAATCAATATTTCTTTGAGCTATGGGGACATTTTTTATTTTCACAATGAGTGTGAAAGCATGGGAGGAGATGAAATGGGATAGGAGCAGTAAGAAAGTCATGTATGACTGTGGGGTCAGGGAGGAAAAAATACACAGCAGTGAAAAAAATGGCCTCCTATGGGGTAGAATTTTTCTACCTAAAATGCCAGTGGTGTCCCCAGTAGGAGACACTGCAAAAAGAAACATTAAAAAATAGACCTTTGTGCTAAATTATGCACAGGGTGATGAAAGCCTAAGCCTGGGGGACAGCAAAAAAATGAGAGAGAGAAATAGATAAATGTGAGATACAACACAACATTGGAACTAACTGCCTAAGAGAGCCAAACAGGTAAAGAGTGGTATAGAAGGTTTAGGACAGGTTATTGAACATTGCTGGGTCCCTATTCTTTCTTATCTCTTTGTAAAATGAGAATATAATTTTTTTAGGTTTTGTCAGCTCTCATGTCCTATAATCTTTTGATACTAACTTTCAAGCCTAAATAAATGATTGTCACACATATAAATGAGGACATAGCAGATGCATGGTAGGCCCTGATGAAAAGCCCAGTCTTTGAAGAGCTTATGAAGTTGGCTAGGTTTGACTTGGTGATCTGTTAACCTCTTTTCAGTTCTTTCCCACCAAGTACCTGCCTTTGAACATCCTTACAGTTTCCTGGAAGCCAAAACAGCTTTAGAAGCTTTGAAAGGATTTGCTTTCCAGAGCCATAGCCATGCCCACAAATTTCTTTACAATTCTATTAACTGACAGAAGTACTTAGCTACTGCTACCTAACAAACCACTCTAAAACCTAGTGCTTAAATTTTAAGCCTTAAAACAACAATCAACTGTAACTTCTCATGAGCTATGGGTAGGTGGGGCAGAATTGTTGAATTGGATTGACCTAAGCTGATCTCAATTAGACTCACTCATAATTCTGCAGCCAACTAGCCAATCGGCTAGAGTTTGCTGCTCTAGTTTACTGTAGGCTCATTTTCATGGGTGTGGCATGCTGTCATAAAAGCAGAGGTACACAAAGTCTCAGAAGGCCTAAACTTGGAAATGTCATGCTGTCATTCCGTGTCTTAATGGGAGTGGCTTCAAAGACACATTCAAAAGACATGATTACAGAGAAGAGTAGAAAATTTGAGTCATTTTTGTAATCAATCTACTATCAAAAACTCATCTGTCCTCTAGTCTTCTCTCTTGGGAAATATAAGTAAGTGACAGCCAGCAGTATCTCACTGATCAAGACTATGAACTCATCAAGGATGAGGCTAAATAAGTCTTCAGTCTTGATATCCTTGATCAGTGTGGTATATAAATTAAGGAAAGCCCTCAATACTTGCTGAGGATGACATGAAAGTGCTTTACAAAGATATTTTAATATTTACCATGGAAAATGTCTTTTCCTACCCTTCCTTACCTAAGTGTTAAGGAGGCAGTTCAAGGATGTGTTTTATAGAATCCTATTGTGTTTCTTTGGAAAATTACACATCATTGGAAAACTATAAAGCTGTAATTGTACCACATAGCATATTTTAAAAAATATTCCTTAGCTTCTAGCTCTTTTATACTATTCAGGGGACTCAATATGCTTCTTCACTAATGAGTGCAGAGTACTGTCAATTAATAGCTGGACAAACACAGCTAAACTAATGTGACAAGGGAATTCACAAAGTGCAGAGGTGGAACTACCCTGAATTAACCCATCATGTAGTTTTAGGTTTCTTTATTTTCAACATGGTTGAGCTAAAAACTGGTTTATCCTTCCTCCCTGCCCAGAATACTTTTAGAGAATTGCACAGTGATAAAATATCAGTTTTAGTTCTCTCTACATGCACTTACTCTCCACATATAATAGAACCATCCTTAAAATCTCATCCACCATTTGTCTTTTACTGTGAGTGATTGGATTAACTCGGGCTTGCTACCTTGATTTAAAAAATAAAACCTAACAATGTGTGTGTTTGTCTTGTCTATAATGCACCAAGAATTACTCTCAAGGGTGGGCAAAACATTGGACTATCTTGAAGAACTTAGTAGTTCTTCAGTGATTATAGATACAATCACTATAAAAACCAAATAATATGTGAAGACTATTTCTTTTTAGTTTCTCCCAATAAACATTTCCTTAAGTAACAGTGAAGATAATGGAACAAATAGGATGTTAAAGTATTTGACTATATACTTTTATTGATGGGGTTTTCAGTCATAGTCAAAAGTGATGACAGCTGAGGTTATTATTAAACCTCTGTGTATCCTCTGGTAAATAAGAATAACAACAGAACTTATCTCAAAGAATATTTGTGAAGGTTAAATTACCCAATCAAGTAAAATATAAGGCCTGACACATAGTAACTAATCATCACTATCAGCTGTAGCTTTACTACCGTGTTTTCCCCCAAATAAGACACTGTCTTATATTTATTTTTTCTCAAGAAGACACACTTGGGCTTATTTTCAGGGGATGTCCTCTCCAGGCTGAAATGCATGGCATGGCTATGCAGCATATCTGCATAGCCACGCCCATCATTAGGTCTTATCAGGGTAGGGCTTATATTTAACAAATGCATAGAAATCCCACTAGGGCTTATTTTTTGGGTAGGTCTTATTCTGGGGGAAACACAGTAACTTTTTCCTTGGATTAGTCGTAGCTCTTACACAAAATTAGCCCTTGGAGGTTTATCCTAAAAAAATAATGACTTTATTGCATTTCAACTGAGCATACAGCTTAATACTATCATTTGTAATAGTAATGATAATAATATTAAGAAGGGTATTAAGTGTGGAAAATAAAAGTTTACTCTATCCAATGTTTCTCTGAAGGAAGATGAAAACATAATTATATCATTATCAAAAAATGAGTATTTAATACCAACGAAAATTATGGGTAAAACTCAACATCCAAGAGATGCTGATGATTTCCAAAGAAATCTAAAGTTAAAAAAAGAAATCTAAAGCCATAAATAAGTCTTAAAAATAAATTATTTGCTAAGAAAAGGCAATTGTAACACAAATAACTGTCCAACAACTAATATTAACACATACCTAAATAAACCTACAAATGAATAATAAAAAGTCAAACAGACTAATAGGAAAATTTACAGGGATATGAATAAGCAATTTATAGAAATAAAAACCTGAGAGGCCAGGAAACATCAGAGATGATACTCTACTTCCTTGGTACAAATTAAAACACTCCATTAGTTCATAAAAAATTGTTTAAGTTGGAAATATCAGCAATTGGCAAGAAATTAAGAAAATGCCCAGGAAATTTCTGGAGTAAAATGGAAAAAAAAATTGGCATTGCCTTGAGAGTACTTTGCCACGTCTAGTAAATGTGTGCATAATCTATAACTTAGCAATACTAATGCCTACCCTATAGCCTAGAGAAAACCCCCCATGTGTCTATTAAGACATAATATGTGTAATGAGATATGTGCAAGAATATTTACAGAAGCACTGCTTATAAAAGTGAAAACTTCATGTAGATTATGTGAGATTCATAGAACGGGATATTTTACAGGATTAAAATGAAGAATTAGATCTATCTATGTTGTCTTAGTCCATGTAGACTACGATAACAAAATACCTCTGACTAGATAATTTATACCTAATAGAAATTCATTTCTCAAAGCACTGAAGGCTAGGAAGTTCAATAGCCAAGCACCAGCAGATTTAGTGTCTGTTGAGAACTAGCTCTCAGCTTCAAACATGGCACCTGCTCACTGAATGCTCAGACAAGGAAAGGGAAAAACAGGCTTCTTCAAGTCTCTTTTATAAGGACACTAATTCCATCATGAAGGCAGAACTCTCAGGACCTAATCACCTCCTAAAGACCCCGTGTTTTACGATTAGACTGAGGATTAGGTTCTAACATAAGAATTTTAGGAGACACCAACATTCGGGGCATACAATGTATCATATAGATCAACCTTGAAAAAGTAATTTGAATGAAAAATAACAGATCACAAAATGCTACCTATAGTATGACATCATTTACATAAAATTTTAAAATAGGAATCTATATTATATAAAATAATTATGAACCCCTGCCAACTTCAGGCAAGTGGCCACATCTGGGAAAGAAGAAAAAGAAAGAAAAACTATAAAGACTGTAACAAAATATCAGTTGTTTCCATAACATTTTATTTTTAAATAAATATCCTTAGGTAAATACAGCAAGGGAAAATATCAATATTTTACATCCTCTTTTCAGGATATATGCATATTTTAAAAATAACATTAGAGGGGTATTTTTAGCATTTTTGAAATAGTTGATAATAAAAGGAGAGGGAGAACTTACCAATCATTTAGTAAGACTTTTAAAACCACTAATAAACCAAAACACATTATTATGACCTGTCCAGAGGTCACTCATTGGGCAATTTTGATGTGACAGAAGACAATCAAGACCAATTGTCCAAACTTATACTATTATTACTAGCTGAGATCTTCCGTTCCTTATTTAAAGATTATTAAATCTTACTTCATAAACTTAGTCAAAATAATAAAAAGTGAAATATTACTAGAAGAGAAAGACAAGAAATAAAAATATATGTTTTCAGTCTAGGGACCCTATAGCTCAACAGGCTAGGGCACCAGCCACATACACCAGACCTGGAGGGTTTGAACCCAGCCCAGGCCTGCCAAACAACAATGACAACTACAATCAAAAAATAGCTGGACTTGTGGTGGGTGCCTGTAGTCCCAGCTGGTGTTGGAGGTCGATGGCAGTGGAACTCTTAAGCAATTCTCTTGCCTCAGCCTCCCAAGTAGTGCCTGTAGTCCCAATGGTATTGGAGGTCGATGGCAGTGGAACCCTTACAGAGACTCATGAGACAGGATCTGGGACCACTTTCCTGATGTCTTGTCCCTCGATTTGAACACCTACACAGTACAACTGTCTACAACTGCCAGAAACCACAGAAAGCAGGGGACTGAGTGAAAGAAAGAGAGAGGGATGAGAATATAGGAAATCAAGGAAATATAAAGGGCTAAAAAAAAAAACCCAAAAAACAAAAAATGTTTTTGTAGATAGGAATGCCAGCTCCTGAGCTCATCCTAGTAAATGAGACAGCTTATTTTCAAATACCCTTCCACAGCAGGGGCTCACAGAATCCTGCACACCACAGGAGGCTACTTGGGAAGCTGAGGGAAAAGAATTGCTTAAGCCCAAGAATTTGAGATTGCTGTGAGCTGTAATGCTATGGCACTCTAGCGAGAGCAACATAGTAGGACTCTATATCATATATATATATATGTTTTCACTTATATGTGGGGGCTAAATGAGGAATATATGGTTATAAGGAAGTGTAATGGACATTGGAAGCTAAGAAGGGAGGAGGGTGGAAGGAGATAGGGATGAAATCAACCTGCCAAGTACAGTGTACACTATTCTATAGACAAGTACACTCACAGCCCTGACTTCAGCATAATACAATTCATCCACATAACACAAAACTTATAATCCCTAAATTTTTTGAAATAATTTTTTAAAAAGATCCTTAAAAAAAAGTCTGACAAACATATGAAAAATGCTTAACATCTCTAATCAGAGAAATGCAAATTAAAACTACAGTTTTGTATCAAAAAATCCCTCAAAATAATAAAGCCCTTATCTTATAAACACATATTCAACACCAGGCTGAGCAGGAAAAAATCAAAAGCACTCCCTATGAGAACTGAAACAAAACAGGGATGCCCACTTTCACCACTCCTCTGCGACAGTAATAGAAGTTCCACCCGGAGTTCTAGTTTATTTCTCTAGAAGAGAAATAAAACAAATCCAAATTGGAAATGAGCAAGTCAGATTGTCCCTGGGCACTGATGATACTGAGTAGCTATTCTCCTATTACACAAAACAGACTTTACATCAACAATGGTTTAAAAATAAATATTAAATCATGATAAAAGGAGTAATTTAGCAAAAGGTATAACAATTCTAAACACATGTATATTTAGAATTATTATGCACCCAACACAAGAGCTCCCGGGTTCATAAAACAAATTCTACTAAATCAAAGCAAAGAAATAAACAGCAGCATGATAAAAGCCAGGGATATTCGATACTCCACTGACAGAACTGGACAGATCATTGAGGCAGAATATCAACGAAGAAAGAGTGAACTGAAGCAGCACTCAGAACAAATGGGCATAACATACATCCACGGAACATTCTAGCCCAGAACCACAGCATGTAAATTCTTCTCATCAGCACCAAAATTATCACTTTTGACCAATAGCAAGTTGTCTTTTTCCTTGCTTTTTATCCAGTGTTACCACTTTATCTTAGTAAAAGGCTAAAGGTTTATGTGATCTGAAGAGAAGCCAGAGTATACCACTTTATCTTAGTTCCTCAGTCTGGTACACCGTGGTCGGTAGTAAAACGCTGTCACCACACAGAATTCAGTGAAACCCACTGTAAAAAGTGAAATAATAATGATATTCTTAGTTACCAGATCCCAGGCATGGTCAAATGTTAGAAATCCAGGAAGAATCTGTAGTTAAATTAGTAAGAGGAATCAGCCATCAGTGCAGTAATAAATCAAATAACAAGTCAAATAATCCAGCCGATGACAACACCACAGGTGAGGTCACAACAGGTGTTTAGCACTAAAGAGAATCGAAACAGTAAGGACATCTTGATATCCTGTCTACTAGAAGACCTCACAACTTTTCTTTTCTTTTTCTTTCTTTCTTTTTTCTTTCTTTTTTTTTTTTTGCAATTTTTGGCCAGGGCTGGGTTTGAACCCGCCACCTCCAGCATATGGGGCCGGCGCCCTACTCATTTGAGCCACAAGCACTGCCCTAAAGCTCTTTTTCTTTTCTTTCTTTTTTTTTTTCTTTGTGTGTGGTTTTTGGCCAGGGCCAGGTTTGAACCCACCACCTACAGTATATAGGGCCAGCACCCTACTCCTTTTGAGCCACAGGTGCCGCCCCTCACAACTTTTCTGTTGTTTTCATCATGATACCGTCAAGATACGGTATCTGCTTCTATATTGGCCAGTGTTCAAAGCTTCCAATCCCACCTTATCACCTTCTCTCACACAATTACCCTGCAATAAAATAATCACATTCAGAACCTTGGCAGCTTCTTCGTGGCCGCCAGAGAAGAACCCTGCTGTCTCCAGGTCTCCCTCAGTATCTGGTTGACTTCTACAGCAATGTCCAATAGCTGTCAGCACCTACTGTGTAGTTTACAGAGCTCAGGTAGGGCTGCACTGCCCGTGGATCTTCCTCTAGGCTGTCAAATCTGTTTTCTTAAGTCTCATGATTCCTCCTTGTATTTCTGAGAAAGAGCCTCCTTCTCATGGACATCATCTCACCTACATCCATGAGGGTATGGCTCATTGATAATAAAGGAACAATTTTCTTATCTTTTGAGGACAAACACTCAAGTGCCCAGGACACAGTGCTAGGTGCCATATGTGTTTCTTTCTTGAAAGACATTTTCTTCACTTACTTTAGCTATTTATAAATTGGTTTTAAGTGGCTTTCTTTTCCAACCATCTCCATTGTCAGCCTTTATATGGAAATGATTAGCTATTGCCTTGGGAGTTGAGCAGGAGAAGCACAACTTCCAGACCCTGACTACTAATTTAAGAGGGTTCATATTAGGCTTGATTCAACCTTTCATGTCCTAAAATATGCCTCAGGCTCTATCTGGATAATCCGAAATGCAGCAGGAATTCTAGAGTTGCTCTGACCCTTGCTCACGTGGTTAGCAATAGAAAACACACTAAATACGTGATCTCTCGCTGAACACTGTGAACAGTGGCCAGAGTAGGGAGAAAGCACATGGAGAAGCCTGCACTCAAGGAAAAAGCCAGACATTCAAACATATCTGAAGTTTGAATAAGGCTTTGAGCCCTCCAAAAACTTGACAGTCGATTGATCTATGTTCTGTAATATGAAGGATCATATTTTCCGAGTTCACAGAAAAATGGAATCAAAACATGAAAAGAGCAAATATAAGATTTATTTCTCAAAATAAGCTCCATCTAGTTCAAGGTACTTTTGTAAGCACTGATACCAGCCATCTAGACCATCCCTAAAGAACTGGGTCTTCTTGGAATTTAACTATCAATGCAATCTCTCTTATGTTGCTAACTGAAGGAAAAGGGTATCTTTTAAAGACAGTTTTTGAAATTAGGAGACAAAAAGAAGTCAGAAGGAGAAAAACCAAGACTGTGAAATGGATGCCTAATGATTTCCCATTGAAATTCTCACAAAATTGCCTTTATTTGAGGAAAGGAACGAGCAGAAACATTGTCTTGGTGGAGAAAGACTCTCAGTGAAGCTTTCCATGGGTGTTTTTCTGATAAAGCTTTAACTAACTTTCTCAGAACTCTCTCCTAAGAAGAAGATGTAATCATTCTTTGGACATCCAGAAAGTCAACAATCAAAACACCTTGATCACACAAAAGGACCGTTGCCGTGACCTTGGCTGGTGTAGGGTCTGCTTTTGCTTTGACTGGACCACTTCTACCTTTTGGTATCCGTGGTTCTGACTACACTTCATCTTCACGACCCTATTGACGTAGCCATATTTCATCTCTTTTTACAATTCTTTGAAGATGCTTTAAGATATTCATCTCACTTGTTTAAAATTTCCATTAAAAGCCCTGCTCTCATTGGCAGCTGATCTGGGGGCAACAGTTTTGGCACCCACAGAGTGGAAAGTTTTCTCAACTTTAATGTTTCAGTCAGAATTGTGCAAGCTGAGTCAATTGAGATTTATATGGTGTTGGCTCTGTTTCTGCTGTTAATTGCTGGTCCCTCTCATTTAGGGTTCAAACAAGATTAATTTTTTCCTCACAAATTGATGTGGACAGTCTGCTCTGTGGGCTCCATCTTCAACCTTCTCTTGGCCCTTCTTAAAATGAGTTATCTATGTGTGAACTGCTGGTTTGTTCGGGGCATTGTCCCCATATACCTTTTTAAAAGCATCAGTGATTTCCCCATTCTTTTGCCCAAGCTTCACCATAAATTTGGTGTTTGCTCTTGTTTCAATTTCAGCAGAATTTGTGTTGCTCTAACTGGGGCCCTTTTCAAACTGATGTCTTATCCCTCTTAGTAACTCACACTAGATCCTGTTCAGACATGTTATAACAAATTAGTATGAGTTTATTTTGGTGCAAAGAAATTGAAATAAATGCAGTTTTATTCATAATATGTATGTTCCATGAGCTTTTTGAAAACTCCTCATATCACAGGAACAAATATGCAAGTAAGAATGGGCCAATGTGTACACCTCTCCCTACCTCTTTCCTTTCTAAGTTCTTAATCTCTGTCCTACTCATCTGCCCTGAGTTATTTGGACGATCAGTCATGCTTCCCCTCAACACGCACACACATGCACACACATACACACATGCATTCTGTCCCCAATTCTCTACTAATCTATCTTGACTGAAGTGTGAAGAAAAATTCATTTTCTTAATTCAGCCAAGCTAAAGTGAAAGTTTTTGAAATAAAACTTTAAGGGGAAAAAACTAAGAGAACATAAAACAAAGAGTATAGAAACAGATGGGTTTCACAGAGCACGTATTTATGAGCCAACTTTGCTAAATTTAAAATGTCAGATTGGCTGGCACCACCTATTTTCCTATACTTCATCATAGAGAGGGATCCTGTCCTGTACTCAGTGCATTTGTCATCAAATGGGATGATTTTTAAGATGATTTTCAGTGGTTACATATCCTCCTACCAAACATAAAAGCAAATCATAAGAGATGAAAAAACCTTTTGTAACTCTGTTCATCACCAAACTTCCTAAAAAACAAGGCTAACCTCAGTGCCTTCCCTCCACTTGACCACCTGCCACCCCGCTGCATTTGGCCTCTGCCTCCAGCTCTTTCTAAAGCTGTTTCCAGTAAAGGCAGCACCAGCCTCCTGATTGCCAAATCCAATTCCCAGATCTCTTTAACTTGTCCTTTGACCCTGTTGACCAATTTCTCATTCTTGAACCTTTCTTCCCTTGGTCTCTGTAATCCTTTTAGTCAAACTCCGTACCAGAGAATGTTCATGTTGGTTTGTTAGTTTCAAAATTGACTTGAAAGGGCTGAAAAATAATACAAGTTTCTACTATATGCTCTTCTTCCACCTCTTTGACCATTATTCTCTGTCTCTCTCTTTCTCTCTGTCCCCTCACCTCATAGTCACATTGTTTAGTTAGTTATTATATGGTTAGTCATTAAATCCATTTATCTTACCCCCGTTTGTATTCACATTCCCTCTTCTCAAAAATTTCGTCCACTTCCATGCCTGCCATCATCACTTACGGATCAGAGGCCTTCTCACTCAACCTCACCCATCCTGCATCCTTGGCTCTCCTTTCCCCCTGTGCTGCTCCCCTGTGCACTCACTGATGGGCTCTAGTCATGCTGCTTCCTCAGCCTGGAGGGGAAAATGGAAAGGACATTCATTCTAGCCACCTAATTTGCAGGCTTTTGCATTTCAAAAGTGTATTTACCCTTTAAGGGATAGTTTGGATTATATGGGCTTGTTCTTCTCAGTCAGAATTCATCAGTCCTTCCTGTGAACTGAAATGCCCCATCATCTTTTCAGACCTCTCATTGTATTAGCTCATGAAAATAATAGCTCCTTTCTGGTCCCCAATATATCACTAGATTGTAAACACTTTGAGGTCAGAATTCAATCTTGAACACTTGCTATGTTGCTTAGAACTGTGCCTTGTGTTAATTCATTCACATATTTTCATCAAAAAGTATTTATTGATGAAAATATCTAACACCTACCTGCCTTAGGTACCATTCTGGCCATTGGAAACAGAGTGGAGTACAAGAGAGATACAACTATACTCTCATAGGACCAGTCAGAGAAAAACAGCCTTAGGAAAGGAAATAGATAAGATGATTGCAGAGAATGTCAAGTACTATAAAGAAGACAATGTGATGAGATAGAGACTAATGAGTGAGAGTCAACTCCTTATGTGACATTCAGGGGGAATGAATGTTAACTGAGTCTAAATGATAAGAACAAGCAAGTTACATTCTGGGAATAACATTGCAGCTAAAGGCAGGGTGGCTTGTGTCTGTCATCCCAGCACTTTGGGAGGCCAAAGCAGAAGATAGCTTGAGCCCAAGAGTCTGAGGTTGCAGTACACTGTAATCATGTCACTGTTCTCCATCCTGGGTGAAAGAATGAGATCCTGTCTTAAAACAAAACCAAAACCAAAAATGGTGATACTGGCTTTGTAGAATGAGTTGGGGTGGGGGGAGGGGTTCCCTACTGTTACGAAATAATTTCTGTAGAATGGGTGCCAGTCCTTCTTTGTAGGTCTGGTAGACTTCAACTATGAATCTGCCTTGCCTGGTGCATTTTTATTTTTTGCTTCCTAGTTTTTTTTATTACTGCCTTGATCTATTGTTCATTATTAGTCTGTTCAAGATTTCTATTTCTTCCCAAATTAGGACTGGGAGTTTGTGTGTTTCCAGGCATTTGTCTATTTCTTCTAGGATTTTTGGTTGGTATATTTAGAGGTTTTTATAGTACTCAAAGATGATATTTTGATTTTCTGTTATATCAGTTGTAAATAAATAAAGTCACTACAAAGAGAGAGGGAGAGAGAGAAGGTAGAAGAAGAGCATATAGAAGAAATTCATGTTACTTTTTAGCCCTTTCAAGTCAGTTTTGATACTAACAAACAAACATGAGCAGTCTCTGGTAGGAGTTTAACTAAAAGGATGACATTTTTCATTTCTGATTTAGACTTAGTCCTTTCTTTTCTATTTTTGGTTAGTTTGACCAGTGGCTAGTGGGATATTGATTTTATTTATCTTTTCATAGAACCAACTTTTTGTTTTGTTGATCTTTTATATTTTTGTTTCCATTTCATATTGTTCTTCTGAGTTTTGTAAATTTTTTTGCGTTTGTGTTGGGTTTGGTTTTTCTTTTTTTAGTTCCTTGAGATGTGACATTATTAATTTGTGATCTTTCTGTCTTTTAGATATAAATATTTAAAAGGCCATGAACTTCTCCCTGATGTGCTAAGGGAAAGATAAAAAAGAAGACTATGGACCAATATCTCTTATGAACATACATTAAAAATCCTAGCACACCAAAAAGATAATTCACCATAATCAAGTGGGTTTCATCCAAGAGCTGCAAGAGTGGTTCAACATGTATAGATCAATAAATGTGGTTCACCACAGAAAAGAAGCAAAACAAAGACCATATAATCATCTCTATAGATGCAGAAAAATAATTTGATAAAATCCAGTACAATTTCATGATAAAAACTCTCATCAAACTCGGCATAGAAAGAACATACCTCAAAATTATAAAAGCCATATATGACAAACCACAGCTTGCATCATACTGAATGGGGAAAAGTTGAAAGCTTTCCACCCTAAGAAACAGAACAAGACAAGGATGCCCCCAGTCTTCTCTACTGTTCAACATAGTACTAGACGTCCTACTCTGAGCAATCAGGCAAAAGAAATAGGTAGCATTCAAAATGGGAAAGAGGAGGTCAAATGATTCCTATTTGCTGATGGTATGATGTTGTATTTAAAAAACCCTAAAGAGTCCATCAGCAGACTCCTAGAATTGATAAATAAATTCAGCAAAGTATCATGTTACAAAATCAATGTGTGCAAATCAATCACATTTCTGTATACTAATAAAAAGTCAAATTGAGAATCAAATCAAAGACTCAATACCATTTACAATAGCGACAAAGAGAATTATACTTAAGGATATACTTAACCAAGCAGGTAAAAGTTATCTACAGGGAGAACTATAAAACACTTAGGAAAGAAATTGTAGATGAGACAAATGAATGGGAAAATATCCCTGGCTTATGTTGGTAGAATTAACATCATTAAAATGTCCATACTTCCCAAAGTTATTTATAGATTCAGGGCAATTCCCACTAAAATATCAATGTCTTATTTCATAGAACTAGAAAAAAACAATCCTGAGCTTCATTTGGAACCAAAAAAGAGCCCAAATAGCCAAAGCAATGTTAAGCAAAAAACAACAAATATAGAGACATCACATTACTTGACTTCAAAAACATTTATACCTCTTTATTATTTGAAATTTAATGAAAAGGGAGGTATAGCAAAAGGAGGGGGGTAGGGGATAACAAAAGTCCTTGAGGAGAATGCAGAGGTAAGCAGGAGAAAGGTTATATGAGATGGCATAGTCCTTTAAAGGGATTTTAGATTCACTTTTAAGGCATGCTATGGGAAAATGTAAGAGGGGATCAGTGAGGAGTGATGTGATCTGAATTCTAATCTTAAAAGACCATTCTGACTACATGTAAAGAATAAACTGAAGAGTGAACACAGGAGACTCTTCTAGGCAAAAAAGTGATTAGAATCCTAGGTAAGGAATAATGGTGGAAACTAACATAAACTGGCCTGGGGCCTAGGACATGATGGAAAATAATTGTATTTGCAATAGATTTCAGAGTTAGCATCAGCCAGATCTGCATTGAATAAGGGGAGGTGTAAGAGAGCGTTATCAGCATAGAAATCATTGTATAAAGCTTTGTCAATTTGATGATGAGTTCAAATACTTCAAGGTAAGCAATCATGTAAGATCCTCCAAGGAAGGTTTAACAACCAGAATGAAATAAAGTTAGGCAGGTATGCCTGTATCATTACTACAAAATGGAAAATTGTTGTTTCAGTTCCGACCTAAGTCCAACAATCTCCCTCCTTGCCCTCTGACCTCTCATATTTTTAATTTTGGGGGAAAAGAATTATGCATTTTAAGTGGATTTAAAAGGAATGTAGAATGAAATCTGTGTATATGTAGAAGCATCTGCCTTTGTCTTATAGGAGGATCTTTCTATGTCCCTAACAACACAAAAGACCCCAGGCCAGGCATTTAAAATAAATTGACAGTTTAGCCTGGAATCAATTAAAGGATCATTGAACCATAATTAGAAAAAGGTCTGCTTTGACCAGCTCACAAATGCAACTTTTATTAGTTCTTTAAAGATATTTATAAAAAAAGTTTTCCACAAATGAACAAATTTTATGTAAATTATCTCTAAAATTTCCTAACCACCCCCCAGCCCATCTGTTATACAAGTAAAAAATAAAAATACTTAAAGGGAAGGATTTTAGTGATTTGAGAAAAAAAATTGAATAGCAGTTCAATCTGTAGTAGTTTTCAGAGTGCCCTGTCCTACATATATTATACTTCTGGGCCAGTAGGCATTGACTGTTCTTGCAATAATTATTAATTAATTTTGCTTTCTCTCTATCCTAGCCACCTTCAATTCCATTTATATGTACATATATATGTCTAAGTATGTATATTAGATTAATAGAGTTTGGGAATCTTTTAAAAAAATAATTTTGGGGCTCGGCGCCTGTGGCTCAATCGGCTAAGGCGCCAGCCACGTACACCTAAGGTGGCGGTTCGAATCCCCAGCCCGGGCCCACCAAACAACAATGATGGCTGCAACCAAAAAATGGCCAGGCGTTGTGGCGGGCACCTGTGGTCCCAGCTACTTGAGAGGTGGAGGCAGGAGACTCGCTTGAGCCCAGGAGTTGGAGG